>CM074280.1:31436677-31439177 GCA_037194245.1 Opsariichthys bidens | reverse complement strand
AACTTAACTTTGTTAAGTAGACTTTACTTAATTCCACATGCGAAATTAGTCAAAAGATACGAGTGCAAAAACGTGCAAAAGAAAAATTAAGTAAATTTTACTCGTCATTTTTTTCAGTGCATGAAGGATAAGCTATTCTGAATAAATGACTTTTAAGTTTAACTTTAAATTGAGATAATGAGTCTGAATTGACCCTTCGCAAAGCCCCGCCCCCTTTAGTTACTGTTGCTATGTCCACTCTCACGCCAACATCATGTTCTCACGCAGTGAGCAAAGAGGACATTGACAACGGGTCGACAGACATATGAAACGGTTTCATATTTAATACCTCGTAATTTTGTAAAGAGGTTAATCAATAAATAGCGTCTAGTGTGTGTTTAATGTGTCGCTGGAGCTCCTCGATCATCTCTTCATACTAGTTCATTTGTAGCATCAAATAAACATGAATGAACATCAGAAGGAATGTTGTTTCAAGAGACGTGAGGACACACAATTTTCACCAACGTTAATCTACTAACCCCTGACCGCTTTAATGGACAAAATGGCGAATTCTGGGTTATGATTGGTCAGATCGCCTGTCAATCAAACTGTTTGCTGAGTGTCAATTATGGATGTTGACATGGAGAGAATTCAAAACAGAGAGGTTATGATTAGATTCGTAAGAGAGGAGAAGAGCTTTAAATAGTGATGACCGATATTAACTTTTTTTTAGAACCATTACCGATAATTTGTGTGTTTATGTGTCCGATAACCGATATGCCGAACCGATATTTATTTACAGTCATAGTTCTGTTTTTTGCAAGTACAGTTTTAGCAGATTTATAAGCTGTTTAATAATCTTAAGAGTGAAGAATAATTTCGCTGGATAATGTTAAATAACTGAATAATATTCTCTGGAATATTGCAATAAAACAAACAAAACATCGTGTTTTATTACATTTCTCAACTGGTATGTTATATCAGAATTATGAATAATATTTTTGTCTTTCTATATTATGAAATATCTGCTAACAAAGCACCGTTTGTCTATGCATTTAAACAGAACTATACTCGAACTGCGTTCGCTCGCAGAGATAAATAAATAATTAATTTCCATAGAGTTGTGTTTACTTCTGTTTATTAGCGAATTAATGGTTACATAGTAAATGTTTATATAATTACGGTGTTTTAAACAAGTGAATTTTTGTTAAAATTTACAGCATAGCATTTCCTGAGCATCAGCCCACAAGATGGCGCCGTTTATCGGTAAATCCGATATTACAAAACTGATATCAGATTATGGCAAAATGCTTAAATATCGGGGAAAATATCGAATAGTCGACCTCTAATTTTAAATTCAATCCAGAATTTGATAGGAAATCAATGAAGCTGTTGAAGTAATATGTTGGAGTCCGAGTTATGATACAAGCAGCCGAATTCTGAATCAGAGATTTGTGTAATAAAGCAGATAAAAGAGAATTACAGTAGTCAATTCGAGAGGTGACAAGCGAATACGCAAAAATTGCTGAACTAGGCAGAGTGAGGCGAGAAATATTACAGAAATGAAAATAAGACCTGGTTATGTTGCTTCAAATGAAAGGCTGCTGTCCAAGATGACTCCAAGTTTTTTAAACTGGCGGGAAGGAAATACGGAAGAACCGTCAATGGATCGAGAAAAACCGCAGGACCTATAGAGAATAGAATTAGTGCCAAAAAAGTCTTACTGCCATTAAGTTTGAGAAGGTTGACCGAAAACCAAACTTTGATTTCGTGATGGCAGTTGGTAAGACAGGCAAGAGGAAGAATAGAATCAGGGTTTGTAGATTCATAAAGCTGTGTATCGTCAGCGTAACAGTGGAATTTAAAACCATATTTGGAGAAATAGTACCAAGAGAGAGAAGGTAAATTCGGAACAACAGAGGACCTAGGACAGAACCTTGGGGGACACCACTGCTAACAGACGTTTAGTTGCACAAACTGGAAAGGAAATGAAGCGAACCAGGCGAAAGGAATACCAGTGATTCCAATAGCGGATAAACGGTTCAACAGTATATTGAGTGAATTGGTGTCAAAAGCTCTAAATCAAGCAAAACAACAATAGATAAGGACCTGCCATTAACAGATCTTTAGTCACTCTCACTAAGGTGGTTTCTGTACGATGCTTAGAATTTAATAAGACAATTTAATAATTCATGGCTAGTCTTTACAGTTTTATACATTAACAATTCACTGGATTCAAAGTGCAAAGTAGCAGCTCACTGGATGTTGGAATGACCTCCTTTCATATAACCTAAAACACTTTTCTGTTTTTCTCAGGATGGACTATATCCCATATCCGGTCACCCGTCGCCCTGAGAGGCGTCAGGTCGAGTACAAGCCCAAGCCTGGAGAGATTGATTTAGGAACGACCTATAAACAAGACTTCAACCCGTATGACGTGCAACCATTTGTTCCTTCACGCCCTAAAGAGAGGGTACACACCAGGAATGCAAAACTGGACCACCGTTCCCACCTATAAAGG
>CM074280.1:31360244-31436577 GCA_037194245.1 Opsariichthys bidens | reverse complement strand
TCACGGGGGTATTGAGCACTGACGGACCAGCTCGAGAAATGTTGACTAAACATATTCAGTCTCTTTGACACCCTGTTGAGGTATTAATTTGATATTTAATGAGGCATTTATTATCTTTTCCCTTTCCAGCATGATATCATAAAATTTACTCTCATGAATTATGCAGTAAGTGGTAATGAGGATTTTTCCTTTCTGTTTTGTCCATTTTCATTAAACAGCTGGAAACATTCCTTAAATGGATAGTTCACCAAAAAAAGAAATATATATAATATATATACATTATAAAAATATATAATAAATAAATATATATATATATATATATATATATATATATATATATATATATATATATATACATTATATATAAATAAATAAATATATATATATATATATATATATATATATATATATTATATATATAAATATATATAAATAAATAAATATTATATATATATATATATACTATACCCACTGAATTTTTTTTAATATTAAAATGTAAATATTAAAAATATTAAAATATAAAAATATTATTTTGAACATAAATAAGCCGCAGGTGTCTACAGGTACATTGAAACAAATGAACTATACACAGGCTTTAACTACTAAAATCCTCAAACTTCATGGCGGTGGCGATTGTTTTGGCTTTCAGTCGGATCTACACAGCTGAAACATCTCGAATGTTCGTTCACACTCTATGATGTGCTCTGTTTTTTGGCGGCATGTTCACTGTTTAGATTAAATCGAGCGCGCATTTCTGCGTGTCTTTGTCATGATCAGGGTCACAAAATGACTACCGTAATCAGAATGATGGGAAGTTTGAGCGCGCTCGATTTAATCTAAACAGTAAACATGCCGGCAAAAAACTGAGCACGTCACAATGTTTTTTTGAATGAAAAAAATTTAATAGCGGGGAAAAATTCATATATTAGCCGCGTCGTTGTTTAAGCCGCAAGGTTCAAAGCGTGGGAAAAAAGTTGCGGCTTATAGTCCAGAAAATACGGTATATATATGATTCTAGTTTAAGTTATAAATATATATAGATTTTTCTTTAAAAAAAAAAAAAAAACATTGTTTCGCTTCAGAAGGCCTGTATTAAACCTCTGGAGTCGTATGGATTACTTTTATGATGGATAGATGTGCTTTTCTGAGCTTCAAAATCTCAGTTACTATTCACTCCCATTATAAAGCTGGGAAGAGCCAGGATATTGTTTTAACATATTGTGTTTGACTGAAATAAGAAAGTCATATACACCTAGGATGGCTTGAGGGTGAGTGGATTATGGGATGATTTTCATTTTTGGGTGAACTGTCCCTTTAATCCAATTAATTGCAAATTAATCGCACTTCAAATTTGGGCTGAGAAATTACCCACATTTAAAGCGGGAATATGAGAAATAGGAGTAGCTTTAGAAAGAAATATTATTTTTGATTCAACATAGACACACGCGATTTGGCAACGGCTGCGATTATTTACTGCGCAGCTTGTCGGAGCTGTACGGCTCTGTGATCAGCAGTAAATGCTTCTCCATCTGAAAGCCAGAGGGCGCTCTTGCACAGAAACTCAATATGCTCTGCAGCAGAAGAAGATAACATGTGTCATATTGCTATAGCTGAATAAACAGAAGATTGAAACTCTTGAAACATGACTAATAAACACACGACGGCCTTATTCTGTGTAAGAATCACATCCTCTCCAGAAGCTCAACTGTTATGAAGCGAGTTTGGAGTAAAAACATGTTATTAAATGTTGGACAAGATGTTAATAAATGATGGAAAGATGTTTGACGTGAGTTGCTTTTTCAGACGTACATCATAAGCGACTCAAACTCGCAGTGCGTTCAGACGGATCAGCATTTGGAGCCGTACTTCACTGACAAGCTGCGCATAAAAAATAATCGCTGAGTTTGGAGTAAAAACATGTTATTAAATGTTGGACAAGATGTTAATAAATGATGGAAAGATGTTTGACGTGAGTTGCTTTTTCAAACGTACATCATAAGCGACTCAAACTCGCGGTGCGTTCAGACGGATCAGCATTTGGAGCCGTACTTCACTGACAAGCTGCGCATAAAAAATAATCGCTGAGTTTGGAGTAAAAACATGTTATTAAATGTTGGACAAGATGTTAATAAATGATGGAAAGATGTTTGACGCGTGTTGCTTTTTCAAACGTACATCATAAGCGACTCAAACTCGCAGTGCGTTCAGACGGATCAGCATTTGGAGCCGTACTTCACTGACAAGCTGCGCATAAAAAAAAAAAAAATTATGCGTTTGAGGAATAATCATGCTCAAGTTCAATGTTATTTTTTGTATCGTGCGATTAAATCATGCAGCCCTAAATTACACATTACCTTTAACCCTCTATTTTTTTCTATTAACAAGCATTTGAGTATCTGATTATTCAAAATGTTACTGACAGAGCGTCAACTAGCTCCATTCTCTCATTCACATTATTATTACTGAACATTAATTGATACCCTGACGTTTACATGAACGCTTTATTCTTTACAGTTGAAAAAAGTACAAGACTTTGTTGCTTCAAGCGGTGAATCAAACCAGTATTGGGAGTCTCACCTGACCCTCACTGCTCCTCTGGGACGTTCAGTGCTTCAGTCAGTCGATTAGGCATGAGATGAAACCCAGACTCTTGTGGGTGATTTCTGCAGACGCTGCGCCTCCCCACACAGATCTGACTGGTGCCAGTAGGCGACTATGCCAACGCTGGACTCATAAGCGGATAGTTTGGTGAAGTTGGCTCCAGATGGATGAGGATTTTTTTCCTTGAGTGCCTTTTTTTTAAAAGCATGAATCTGAAGTAAACTTTCACCAAGCACATTCTCTGAAGTTTTTGCACCACAACGCTTGAAAATATTTTTTCAACTCGACTTTAGTACGTCTCTTTTGCCTCGCATTATTGGTGCTTGCAACGGAGCAAAAAGAAAACTTCGAGAAAACATAAAAGGTCAAAAATGATTACTTCTATGCAAAATACTATTTATTTCGATAGTTCCTGAACGCTACTAATAATGTTGCTTAAACAAATATCTTTGATATAAAAATATGTGATCATTTCATGGATCCTCAGTGACCTCACGGATCAGGACACTTTTTTGAGTGCCAAGTATGTGTCAGGAAAGTGCTGTGGTTGCTTTTGCTGCACATATAAAAAAATAAAACTGCCTTTTATACTCTAGCACTTAGCAAACACCACTAATGACACAACCTCAACACACTTTTACAGATTTAAAAGCTGTTAAATTCATGTCAGCAGTCTTACTTCTTCCATCTCATTCAGTAAAATTCTCTAAAAACGCTTCTCTTCGCTCAAACTACAAGAGTGTGCCGGCCAGCGTTTGAAAAGCAGCATTCAGCAGCGATCGCTATTCTACAGGAGATCATATGGAGTGGTGGAAAAGAGCTCTGGCTCCGTACGGAGCCGCAGGGAAAGTCCCCTCCGTGGAAAGTCCCTCTCCTAAACTTGACAGATTGTGGATGTGTAGGATCATGAGAGGCCGAGACAGACTTGCCCTTTGGCCAAGAAACACATACTGAATATTGCATTACATTAGATTTCTGCGCACACACACACACACAGTTTCCTCTCCCTGAAGATCAGCCCTAATTGTAGCACAACACATGAGCGAAAAAAAGACGATGGACACGGGGAGGCCTATATCCTCACATGTACGTCTGCGACGGCTCTGACAGGCAGCATGTGGCAGCAATATGACCGCCGTCACCACAGGAAACAGCCATGTCGAGGAAGTGAGAGCAACAGTACGAACATTGTGTAGAGCGAGTTAGAGGCAAGGTGAAGAGGTTTGGCTTCTGAAAAGGAAGCGAGCTTCCTCCGGTATCCTCAAATACAGTTCCTTGAAGGACTTAAAGGTTCAGGCTGCAAATCAATCCCCTTTCTATTCCGACTAGAACATTCTAAGAACATAAAAATGATATTTTGTTGCTTTCAGTCCATGTTATCTTGGTTTTCATGTGATAGAAGTTGACAGAATTAACTTTTACACTGACAAAAATTCAGTCAAAAAAAGAGTCTTGTTTTCTAAGTTAAAATATCTGGAAGTTTTCATCGACTGTGTCTTTAAACGAGTGTGGCTGATATTTTTACTTTTTTATACTTAATAAGTGGTAAAAAAAAAAATCGGGCAGTGCAACAAAACACAACGGCACTCATAACAACCCAAGTTGGGTTGAAAATGGGTAGTGGTGGCCTAGTGGTGAGGGAGTCGGGCTTGTAATCAGAAGGTTGCTGGTTCGATTCCCACGCCGGTGGGGATTGTGAATGAACAGCACTCTCTCCACCTTCAGTATCATGACTAAAGTGACCTTGAGCAAGACACCTAACCTCTAATTGCTCCCCTTGTAAGTCGCTTTGGATAAAAGCGTCTGCTAAATGATGAAAAAATGAAAAAAAAATGAAAAATGAAAATGGACAAACCCAGCGGTTGGGTTAAATGTTTGATCTAGCAGCTGGGTGGTTTTATTTAACTCCACTATTGTTTAAAAGTCCTGTATTGCTTGATTAGATGAAGTATGCTGGTTATTAACAATTAACATTAATATGTTTAATAAGTGAACATTTATAAATAAGTTTAATGAATAATAATTAAAAATTTAATTTGCTTATTAATCAACGTTCACCTTTATTATTGTTGCCTCTAGTAATTATGTGTCTGAGTTTTCATTTTTGGGTTCATTTTGAGACGGAGATAGAGTTATTTTTAAACAATTGTTGGGTTAAATAAAACTACCCAGCGAGTTAGGCCAATATTTAACCCAACCACTGGGTTTGTCCATTTTCAACCCAACATGGGTTGTTTTTAACCCCAAATTTTTCAGCGTGAATGAGGCTGGAGCTCAAGCAAAAGATGAACTTGCGTAAATAAAAAACACAACGAAAATACAGCGACAGCCCACACAAACTCCAGGCTCAACTCACACTGTCGTCTAAGTCCAGTTTTTAATGCCCTTCCCTCACTAACTTCCTCTCATTCACCTGGCTGTACGTCACTGCTTACGTTGCATGAGCGCCCACTACTGGCAGAAACCTCGAAATGTGTTTAAATGGAAAAGCCCTTGATCGCATGGTATCCGATAGAGCTGATTTATTATTTACAGTTTCCTTATGAATTTTGTCTTATGTAGGAGTGCATGTAAACGATTACACAAATGAAAGTTATTACAATACAATAAACACTGCAAACAAACAAACAAAACAGTCAGCTTGTAGTTAGCTACAAGTATTAAGCTGTTAAATGTAAAAATAACTCCAACATCATACATAAAGTAATGGCGACCTGCTGTGACGTCACGATCGTGTTGCATTGTGGTCTATGGACCTGTCTGAAGTGTACATGTAGAGTAGACTCGCTCCCTCCGTCAGAATCAAGGGATCGAGGGAGGATCTGTCCAAATAATCGCCTACACAGTAAAAACCCCAGAGTTAAATCAACTCTGCTCAGATAACATTTGGTCCCTCTCTAAATAGAGTTAAAGTCACACTCTTCAGAGATTGAATGTCTTTTATCTTCAGTTGATTTCATCTAAGACTGTGGCTGAAGTCAGTTGTAGTTCTTGTGTTTCTCTATTCTTCAGTGATTCTGCTTGTTAACAGCAGGCGTTCATCATTAATGTTCAATCATCGCTTAATTAATTGCTTAATTACCTCATTAACTTCAACTCTGCTTCAGTGTGACTTTAACACTATTTAGAGAGGGACCAGATGTTATCTGAGCAGACTTGATTTAACTCTGGGGTTTTTACTGCGTATTTACGAAGTCGAACACGTTTCAAAATAAAGAAGGGATTTCCCCGAAGGGAAAGTGCTTAGGGAAGTTTGTGAGTGTATGTCTAAGAGTGGAATTAAACGCACCGGCCTCGCTCCCTACATAACCCATTTTTGTAGACTGTCTAATTGAATATCTAACACTTTATTTTGATGTTCCCCAATAGACATTCTCTTAACTTTACATGTTGACATGTTAACGTATTCTACAATCTCAAACATTAACCTAACAGTCCAATACTCTAATGACATGCAGTCGCAAAGTTACTTATAGTTACTGCCTTGTAACAAATAGTAAGCAGCAAATAGTGTAAAATAAAAGCTATTAAAAAAGAACTACGTCAACAACGAAGTCATCTATGAGGTCTTTAAAAAACAAAACCATAATTCACCTGAAAGACTCTCTAAATAGCTCCAGAGAGCATGAGAATTTTTACAAAAAGGACAAGCGCTCAGCAGAGCAGTGAAATCATCCGTCTGTGCTCTGACAGGCCTCGATGACACCATTCCTGTCTCGGGGGCATGTAGAAGGATCTGCTGAGCAAGCGGGAGTGTGACGCACACATACACAGCAGTGCTGGAGCCCGAATGACACGCATACATTCATCTGGACCCCCTATACACAGTGTCCAGGTGCGGTGTGGTGATCAGTCAAGTCAATCAACTCTTAAACTCTTAAATGCGTCTTTGTTCTAAAGCTGCTACAGTTTAAAAGCTATGTGTGTGTGTGTGTGTACTTGTATTCCTTACATTGTGGGGACCAAATGTCCCCACAACGCAAGTAAAATCAGTAAATCTTGACATTTTGGGGACATTTTCTTTTGGTCCCCATGAGGAAACAAGCTTATTGCAGAACATTTTGTGTGACACAAAAACACAACGTGTGTTTGTGTGTGTGTTTTTCCTACGTTATGAGGACCAAATGTCCCCACAGGTATAGTAATACTAGTAAATTTGGATTTTGTTGGTCCCCCACAAGGAAACAAGCTTATAAATCATACAGAATTATCTTTTTTGAAAATCTAAAATAGCAGAACATTTTCTGTGACACAAAAACACAACATGTGTGTGTTTGTGTGTGTGTGTGTTTTCCCTACGTTATGGGGACCAAATGTCCCCACAGGTATAGTAATACTAGTAAATTTGGATTTTGTTGGTCCCCACAAGGAAACAAGCTTATAAATCATACAGAATGATCTTTTTTGAAAATCTAAAATAGTAGAACATTTTGTGTGATGGGTAGGTTTAGGGGTAGAGGTAGTGTAGGGGGACACAATGTACAGTTTGTACGGTATAAAAACCATTATGTCTATGGAATGTCCCCATAAACCATGAAAACATTATGTGTGTGTGTGTGTGAAAATTTACTGGCCATAAATATTTTTTACTGGCCGTTTTTGCAAAAAAAGAGGCAGTAACGCCACCAAACTTTTAGATATAAAAAAAAAAAAAACACAATTTCTTCATGACAGCTAAAATCACTAGCCTACCAATATAAATTTAAAACATATTTAAAGACAAGTAAACATTCTAAAATAAGAACAAATAATCAAACACGCAAAGGCACAAATAAATACAATGTAATAAGTAGTTTTGAGGTCCAGAATTGTAATAAAGTAATCAAATGTAAAATAACACGGCATAGTTTTCACTGGAATAAATTAAACACTCTTATTGATTAATCCTTAATAAAGTTACAAACGTTTTTCAGTCAAGAGCTTTTCGTGATTTTTTATTTGTCCTTTGAATAACATTAAAAACAGACAGTAATAATAGGCTGCTGTCACTTTAGGCTCAAACACACTGATAATACAGCCTTCTGATACTGGACACTTTACTTTGTCAACTGTTAATGTTCACTTAAGACATAAAAAAGTATGTTTACTAAAGATACATCGCTATTTTTTTGACAATTTTGTTTGAATTTGTCCATTAAATTGCAAGGAGACATGAAACAGAGCTCAGTTTAGTATTCGCGGTTGTTTGGGCGAGCGCTTCGGATATGTGCACGCACAAAACTTTCCACGTACCACGTGCAAAAAAAAAAGAGCTTCTTCTTGTCAAAACTTAAGCTTTCGTTACGATACAGCACAGGCCCACCTATATATATATATATATATATATATATATATATATATATATATATATATATATATATATATATATATATATATATATATATATATATACACACACACACATATATATGTATATGTATGTATGTATATATATATGTGTGTGTGTGTATGTATATATATATATATATATATATATATATATATATACACACACATATACACAGATTCCTGATTGCTTAATAAAATTGAAGACTGGTTTCTGGAAATTCAGCTTTGCTTTCACAGCAATTAATCACATTTTAAAATATATATATATATATATATATATATATATATATATATATATATATATATATATATATTTTTTTTTTTTTAATAAAATAAAAACAGAAAACAGTTCATTTTAATTGTAATAACATTTCACAACATTACGAAATATCACCATACTGTATATTTGATATTTGATCAAATAAATGCAGCCTTGGCGAGTATAAAGCCCTGTTTACAGCTGCTATTAACATGCGTTTTGATCGGATCACAAGTGGACGACGCTAAATACAGGAGTAAATACAGGTGTAAATACAGATGTAAATACAGGTGTAAATACAGGTGTAAATACAGGTGTAAATACAGGTGTAAATACAGGAGTAAATACAGGTGTAAATACAGATGTAAATACAGGTGTAAATACAGGTGTAAATACAGATGTAAATACAGGTGTAAATACAGGTGTAAATACAGGTGTAAATACAGGTGTAAATACAGATGTAAATACAGGTGTAAATACAGATGTAAATACAGGTGTAAATACAGGTGTAAATACAGGTGTAAATACAGGAGTAAATACAGGTGTAAATACAGATGTAAATACAGGTGTAAATACAGGTGTAAATACAGATGTAAATACAGGTGTAAATACAGGTGTAAATACAGGTGTAAATACAGGTGTAAATACAGATGTAAATACAGGTGTAAATACAGGTGTAAGTACAGGTGTAAGTACAGGTGTAAATACAGATGTAAATACAGGTGTAAATACAGGTGTAAATACAGATGTAAATACAGGTGTAAGTACAGGTGTAAATACAGGTGTAAATACAGGTGTAAATACAGATGTAAATACAGATGTAAATACAGGTGTAAATACAGGTGTAAGTACAGGTGTAAATACAGGTGTAAATACAAGAGTAAAGCATTTTGAGCTTGTCCACTTTCAATGACTTCCAGAGGTAGTTGAAAACACATTCAACCGGATTGCTTTCCGTCGACTGACCTAATGAGTAAACATTATGGGAAGAGCTCTAGCCAGACAGGATTAAACTTTGAAGACGCAAGTTTGGGTTGAAGATGAAAAATGTACCATTCCTGATTTCTAACACTCGCTCACAGCGTTCGGCCGGCTTGTGTCTGTCAGAGCAGAAATCTGATGCTCTCCGTGAGTTTTTCCGTAATCTCCGGTCACATTCATATGGAAGAGATCTTAGATGGAAAGATCTGAAAAGGCGGATACATTTACCCTCCCCTGGAAGAAATCAGGTTGAAAGTGGACAAAAGAGACGGATTAAAACACCAGGTGTGAACGGGAATGTGTCTCCCTGGATCCCGATCCACCAAAACACATCTTAATACCAGACGGACTTTTAAACTTTTAAAAAGTAATGGAATGCCCTCTTCTAACATGTCGCCCACTCTTTTCATAAGTGAGGATTCGTTGAGGCATGTTGATTTGATATTACAAAATATTCTTGGGGCTTTTGGTGAATGGCTATAATCTGATACTGGGCAATGAAAAAGAGGGAAGTCATACTGAGATCAGAGGGATAATTTCCCCAAGATTCAGATCTCCCAGTGTCGTTTGCTTTTCTCAAATGTATCCACACGTCTGAATCTTCCTCGCAAGCGCTCATCATCGCAAACCTTTCAAAAATGCAGAGCCTGAAACTACCTAGTTTCAGTCACTGAAGTGTCTAAAACATCATATAAAATTCATTTCTGTTGCGTCCTGAGAAAAAAAAAAAAAAAAAAAAAACAATTAAAAACCATTTCTCCATGTCTCACAGACATCTAATCTTCTTTATAACCCGAAATCCCACTACAAGTGTCTTGGGGTTACCATTTAACAACCAAGTCTGAAACTCCACGCTGCTAATAAAATCATATTTCATATCTTAATCTCACTCTGCACTGCTTTAAACACACCATCTGCGTCTATCAAAGACCCGCAGAAACATGAACTCGCAGAAGCGTCCTGATTTCACAGTGGCTGGCGATTTGAAACGACTCCAGCAGATTAAGAGGAGGAAGATTTGTGAACAATCGCAGAAAGACGGGCTAATCCACAAAGCAATGGGGGTGACCGTGACAGTCTGTGCTGAGCTAGTCGTCTCCAATGCCTGTCTTTGAAGACTCGGATTTCTGCTAACCATCGCTTTTTTGTATACAGAAAGACGGATGGAATGACGCTCCTGGGATGATTTGCGATGGAACAGGAGATGGTTTTTAGGGTTTTTGTGGGATTGACCTATACAATTATTAGTTGGTATATCGTAAAATAAACCAAGATGATAATAAACGTCTTGATGTTGCTTTAAGGTCAAGATCAAAAGAATAGCTCAACTAATTCTAATCCGACCTGAAACACTTTACCTTTTTTAGTTTTGACTTTTAAAGTGCTATCTGCCATTCAGATGGATCCGGATGAGAAGCGCATTCTATGAAAAATCTATTTTTTTATTCATTCAATCAAAACAAATAGAATAAAAATTACAAAATAAAAAAATCTAAACATTGCGGCGGATCTAATAGAAAAATTGTTGTAATATTACACATACCACTCAAAAGTTTTGGGATAGTTAGGTTTCTTTCTTTTAAAAAAAAATAAAAGATATTAATACTTTTTATTTCCCGGCGGCACACAAATGAAACCAAAGAGACAGTAAGACATTTCCAGATGTTATATAGATTCATTTTTCAAATAAATGCTGTTCTTTCTATTCCTCAAAACAATCCTGAAAAAAATATTGTAAAAAAATTAAGTTGTTTTGCAATATCATAAGAAAAAGATTCTTTCAAAAGACACACACACAAAGTATATTATAAATATATACACACAAACATACACACACACACCACACAACCCAACAACACATACATTTTTATTACACACATACCTACATTCACACAACACACACACATCATTATATATATATATCATATATATATATTACACATACATACATACACACACACCATATATATATTTATATACACACATACATACATACACCACAAACATATATTTATATATACACATACCTACATACACACACATATAAGTATATATACACAACAAAGATACATATACACACACACACACCAGTAGATATTATATATATATATACACCCACACATACATACATACACACACACCACACACACCACATATATATATACACACATATATTATACACACCACACTATATCATATACACAAATACTTTAAATACAACACACACACATATATATATACACCACATACTTACATACACACACACATATAGATATATATATATATATATTATATATATAAATAATACACACACATAGATAAATATACACACCACACACACACACATATTATATACCATCTATATACACACACACCACACATACATATATATTTACACACATACATACACACAACATACATATATATATTTACTATACTCACACATACATACATACACATACATACACACATATACATACACACATATATATATACACACAACACACATACATATAGTAATACTACATACTTTACACAACATACATATTTATATATATATATATATTTATACACACACACACATAACATATATTACCACACACATACAATACAACATATTTTATATATTCATATATATATATATATCTTAGTATATATATATATTTTATACACACATATATATATACACAACACACTTACATATATATATATATAACAACCACACATATATATATACTATACATACATACATACATACACAACATACATACTCACAATATATATTGTATATAATATTTATAATACACACACACAGTATATACTATATTCTATCCACCTCACACACATATATATATTATATATACAAACACATAATTCATTGCCACAAATATATATATATATATATATATATATAATATATATATATTTATATATATATATATATACACATACATACACACACCCAAAAGGCAAAACACACACCAAATATCCAAAAGGCAACATCCATGTATTGTTAATGCACTCCTAAACCAAAATAAGGTTTTTAAAAGTCATTGATAGTGAATAAAAGTTCAGTTGATTTGTGGATATCACCATAATAATAAAAAAAAATTACATTTGATTTATTAATTAGTCCTTGTGTACTTTTCTCAAGCAAATAGCCCACAAAAAAGCTTCAATGTTTTGAAAACATTTGAGCATAAACACTTTCTTATCAGTTGGATTGTAGAGCTGTAGTTGGGGAATTCTTTTAAATTCTACAATTTCAAAGCGGAGTCACTTCTGTCACCATCTGAAGACGAGATCAGAAAACGGGTTTGTTTCAGCTAGTAAACAGAGGACATGACGAGCTCTAATGAAACCTTCATCGACACCTGACGTGAAAAATGGATTGAAACCAAACATGAGCGGATCCCCTGTTGCTCTATGGATTATAAATATAACAGCCAACCACACATATTTCAGACTGGGGTAGAGTATGATTGAGCCTACATACGTACTCAGAGTGGAGGAAATGAAGAGGAAAACAACGGGGGAACGGACAGAGGGATGGAAGGAACGGAAAGAAGAGAAGGATTGGAAGAAAGGAATGGATGGATGAAAGGGTGGATGCAATGGATGGATGAAAGAGAAAGGATGGAATCGAAAGGAATTGAATGGATGATGGATGGATGGAGAAAAAAGAAGGAATGGATGGATGGATGATGAAAGGAGGAAGAAGATGGAAAAAAGGAATGAAATGGATGGATGAGGATGGAATGGATGAAGAAAAGAAGGAAGGATGTAGGATTGATGGCAAGAAAGTAAATGGATGATGGAGAAAAAGAAGGAATGGATGGATGAAAGGAGGATAGGATGGATGGAAGAAAGGAATGGATAGAGGATAAAGAAGGAATGGATGGAATAGATGGGATAGATGGCATGGATGGGTGGATGGATAGAAAGGGAATGGATGGGTGGAGGAGAAAAAGAAGGAATGGATGGATTAATGGATGGATGGATGAAAGGGTGGATGGATGGATGAAAGAAGGGAAGGATGGAAGAAGAGAATGATTGGATGATGGATGGATGCGGATGGATGGATGGCTGGAAAGAAAGGGAATGGAATGGATGGAGAGAAAGAAGGAATGATGGATGGATGGATGAAGGAAGGAAGGATGGATGGAGAAAAAGAAGGAATGGATTGGATGATTGTTGGATGAATGGAGGAAAAAAAGGAAGGATTGGAATCGGATGAAGGGTGGAAGGATGGAAGAAAGAAGGAAGGATGGATGGAAGAAAGGAATGTATGGATGGAGGAAAAAGAAGGAACTGGAGGGATGATGGAGGATGGAAGAAAGGAGTGGATGGATATGGATGATGGATGATGGGATGGGCTGGAAGAAAGGAAATGGGAATGGATGGAGAGATAAGAAGAGAATGGATGGATGGTATGGTGAAAGGAGGATAGGGTGGATGGAGAAAAAGAAGGAATGGGGATGATGGATGAATGGATGGAGAAAAGAAGGAATGGATGGACGGACGAAAAAGCAAAAGATGGATCAATGGACGGAGATGAAATAAAAAAGAAGGAATAATGGTTGGATGGTGAAGAAAGAAGAAAGATGAGAAGAAAGAAAGAAGAAAGAAGAAAAAGAGAAAGAAGAAAAGGAAAGAAGAAAAGAAAGAAGAAAGAGAAGAAAAGAAAGAAGATAAAAGGAAAGAGGGAAAGAAAGACAAGAAATGGATGGAAATAAATATGGATAGATGGATAATGAAAAAAAGATGAAATGGATGGATGGAAAAAAGCAAAGATGGATTAAAAGAAGGATGATAAATGGATCGGATGGGCGAAAGAAGAAAGAAAGAAAGGAAGAAAGAAAGAAAGCAAGAAAGGAATGGAATGTGCATCCTGCTATGGAGCAATCATCTTTTCTTTTTTTTTTTTTCACCATCCATCCATTCCGCGGCTGCACGGACAGGGAATACGAAGGAAAGACGAGACTGAGGAGTGTAGTGTGTGCATTTGCCCCTCAGGACACAGCTAAGCAGCAGCAGCAGCTCCGGCACAACAGTGTTGTAGAGGAGAGAGAGGGAGCAGTGAGGTGTTACCTGGAGCTGGCTCGCCTCCCTAGAAAGGCCATTCTGGCTTGAGCAAAACAGAGCGTGGTGTGGCTTACAGCTGCAACTCTCCGCCCATTAAAACCTCCCGCTATTATGGGAAACCAAAAGGGATCGCGACGCCCTTATTAAGCCCACCAGACGCCACGATTTCCGAGTCTCACGATCCCGTCCGCTTGCTGAGCGGACGCGGAACAAAAGAGCCACAATAAGCTTCCTCCAGGGACTCTCACAACAAAGCGGCCATTTACTGACAAATCGAGGAGAGTAAATGACTATAATTTGAAGTTATTTCCTATTCTCATAATTTAGGTAGTGATCCATGATCCAAAACATAAACCGGAAGAGAACATGGAGAAATGATAAGATAAATGTTGCATATCTTTTCAGACATTGGCATCTGCACGGATGGTCGGGGTACGCGGCGGAACTTAGAGAGTCTTCAAATAAGCGTTCATCAAAGTAGTTCGTTACTGATGCTGATCAGACAAAGACAGAAGGATAACCTGCAATTAGTAAAATGGGATGGGATGAGGGATTGGGATGCTTAATGGGAGCTCAGAAGAGCACCAGGAACAACTGCGGACATGATACAAGGCCACAACTGAGCGCGAGAGGCTCCGAGGAGCCCTTGCAGATGAACAGCATTTCATTGTGTGCCATCATCTTTATAAGGTAATGTTTGTTATTTTACTTTTCTACTTCAGTGTTTCTGGCGGGAAAATGTATCAGTTTCCTATTAAAAAAAAAAAAAAACACTGAAGGATCATGTGACACTGGAGACTGGACTAATTGATGCCTGAAAATTCCCCCCAGGCTTTGCATATCACTATGAATAACAATTATACTTTAATGTTATTTGAATATAAAACAGTTATTTTAAATTGTAATATTATTTCATTAATTTTCATGTTTTTGGCTGTATTTTTAATTAAATAAATGCAGCAGACAAAAAATGGAGAAAGGTCATTGATGAAATAACGTTTATAAAAAGTGTAAAAAAAAAAAAAAAAAACTTCTTAATGGAGTCTATATAATTAATTTTTGAAGTTTAAATCAAGTGTTAACAATGAGATTATGTGTTTTTATTATCCAATTATTAACCATTGATTTTCTCTTTTTTTTTTTCCAAAGATGGACACCAAAAATAAAAGTCATTTGGTTTAACCAAAATTTCACGTTTTTACCGAATGAACTCTTTCGGTTTATGGCGAACAGATGCGAACATCTCTCCTGATTATCGAGCTCCGGCAATAAAGAACAATCAAACACCATTTACATTTAGTACAAAAGTTTTTGAAATATTAAATAATTTTCCATGTTTTATAGCTGGTTTGTACCGAATTGTACCTTGATGCGTTATGTGAAAACATGAATTTTTCATTGTAGTTAAAAGACACTTTGCTTCATGACCGATGTGATCGTTTGCAGGTGTACTGAATGATATCAACATCCTGTCACATGATATTGAACACAAAATAATGCTTTATCCCTTTATATTGGTTTACTCCAAATGACATCAATGAAATTCATTTTCCAAGACGTTCTTTCTCCATAACAAAGCCCAACGACTTCTACACACAGTTGCATCAGGAAACTGCGCATCATTTTAATAAGGTAATGGTTGTTTTTTTACTTTCTATTCAGAATTCTGTTCTGGGGGGGAAAAATGTATCAGTTTTCCACAAAAAAAAAAAAAAAAAAACACTGAAGGGATCATGTGACACTCGAAGACTGGAGTAATGATGCTGAAAATTCAGCTTGCATCACATTGAATAAATTTATATTTTAATGATATATTTGAATAGAAAATCAGTTATTTTAAATTGTAATATTATTTTCATAATTTTCATGTTTTTTCTGTATTTTTAATGCAAATAAATGCAGCAGAGACGTCTTTCAGCACAAATAATGGAAAGGTCATTGATGAATAACGTTTTAAAAAGTTGTAAAAAAAAAAAAAACAACTTAATGGAGATAGTAATTCATTTCACACTCAAAGCAACGACTCCTTTCTCCACATAATTTTAATAACCATTTTGTTCAACGTTGGATATTAATGTTATAAAATTCCATAATAAGGCTTTAATGTTATTTAAGACCATTTTAATCACAAAGGAAATGGTTTTTGTTAAACCGTATAATGACCTTTGGACACTTTCGCAAATCTTTGGAAATATCTTTACCCTGATAAACAAAAACATAAATAAAACCTCTCTTCGGATTCAATAAAAGAGATCTAGTTGAACCAATCATACAATACTTTGGCTTGTTCATATCTTTATTTTTTATTATTATTATTTAAGATCTTTGGACAGAAAAACGACCCATGGTCATCAGATAAAGAGCATAGCAGATTTATAACAAGATCTTTTCGAAAATCGGTAATGTTTTGTAGGTGTTTGGTATAATTACTGGAACACTCTACAAATAGCTCTGCTTTTGTCTTTAAGTGTATGTTTTGTCCTCTTTTAGATGGAATTAGTTAATCTCTTATGGTCACCAATTTCACACTTTTTTCCAAACCGAACGTTCGCAGGTATCACCACGGGAAAAACCATTAAGAGGGCCGAACGAGTCTCTGAGGCCCACTGTGAGGAACACAGGGGAGACCAAAACAAGGGTCACAGGTATTAAAGATCGGCGCTAAATTACAGGCTACAAATGAGTACATGGATGATCTTGAGGAGCATAACGACCTCTGAATTTGTGCAGTTCACAACATCCGCGTAACGGACCAGCAATTGAAAGCTGTTTTTTTCCCACGGCGTTGGTGAGAAATGGCGCGGAGGACATCTTTTCTCAGTCCATGAATCGATTTTATGGACTCGAAATTGACACTTCGGGTTTACAGGGTTATAGGAATAGAAGTCAGCGTCTGAGTTTCCCAGAAGCCTCTTGGCACGAAGATCTCTTGCTTATTGAGGCGATCCACAACAGCAGAAAGAAAAAACAGCCCAAATGCCTTGATGCATTGGAAAACTGTTTGCTCTGGCAAGTAGAGAGAACATACGAAGCCAATACATGTTTGTAATAATATTAACTGCAACACAGAAAGCGCTAGTGAAACTGTTGACCAATCAAAAAGCTCCGTCAACGTAAATTTCGCCAATCTGAATCCGTATGCATGCGCCGATTGCGTACTGTAAAATCAGCCGATAATTTTGTTCATTTTGAGAAATATCTTACAGGCTTCGCTTGACGATCCATAAATGACATGATATGTGGATAAAACAAATAATAGGTGTTACTGACTGCATGGAGCACTGAAAGTTTTAATTGATTTTGTAAAAAAAAAAAAAAAGGGTTTTTTTTAATAAAAACAGCTGTATGAAAAAAGAAAAAATAAAATTAACAAACAGCAGTCGGTACGGTGAAGTTGGGATTTAAACAAAGTTATACAATCTGAACGCTACTCTTCCACCTTTCTCTTACCAAAAATTGGACATGAAATATTACACTTCATGTGTAATATTTACTCCCTTAAAAACCTCTACTTATAATTTCAGTCAAATGAGCCAGGAAACGGGCGTTGTGTCACATTAGTTCCTCATGTTAAATAATTCAATATACAGAATAAAGGGGCGGGGGCCTGGTTGAGTTAGTTAGTCAGTGTGTCGGGGCTATGTTAAGGGGCGCGGACCATTTCCCATAACACGGAGTTGAGGCGAAGTTGAAACCAATCGTGACACATCCTCGGTCCAGCTGACCAATCAGAGCACAGTGCGCTTTCCAGAAGGAGGGCTGAACAAGAGCGTTTTTTAAAAAAACCTGAACAGACTGGGTAAGAGAGGAGCTAGCAACAATGAAGAATACACAAAGAAGTGTTTTTTCTTTAAACAATTTTAATGCCAATGAAAAGGCTTGTTCCTAGTGGAGCACAAAAACAAAAAGAACAACATTAAAAATTATCTCCATGATTTACAGCGAGTATGCCGATCGCTTGATTTCATGCATAATCGGCCAAAGTCCCGTAATATTTAATGAGGGTGGTCGGTCGCTTTTTTTCAAATAACGCCCGCAGTGTTTACCTTTCGGCACACAAAATACGCGGGGCTAGCATGATTTCACAATCCCTGTATTTTCGTTGCAATAAAAGTCACATATATCTTAGCAGAAAGTTGAAAAATACAAGCAAAGCGCCAACCAGTATGAAAGATGACGTAATGACGCGACTTCGTGAACATTCCCCTCCTGCATAACCCCTGCGGTGGTGGGGGGGGGGGTGGGGGGAAAAAAAAAAAAACCTGTGATGAAGAACGCCAGATCGTTTCTCATTTGCCAACAAAAATAAGCGCATCAAAAGAGCGCGTGACGCAGTTCCCGGGAGGTGTGTCAACATGACAGTGGGGGCCAATTATTTTGCAGCGCAGACGACGCTGTAATATTTAAGTAGTGTGTGAAATAAATTCACGTTGCAGTCCAGAGGATTCGGAAGCTCTTGATTTAACAGAAGACACACATTTTTATTTTTTTTGATATGTTTATTTTACTCATTTTTTACAAGAAGTTGTTGAAATATTCCTCTTGTGAAGCGACAGCAGAACTCGTTTGACTCGATGTTTTGTGAGTTGTTGATTCATGTGCTTCATGAAGGTCCTGGCGAATTGAATGAGAACTTCAATATTCTGTGATTCAGTATCTTGAAGTGATCAGAAATGACTCTTGACATGAAGGAAGAGTCTAGAGGAGAATACAGACTGTTGGGAATCACCTTTTCCCTCTTTTGCATCAAACCGTAAGTTCCTTTCCCCGCAATTTCATCAGGCGTAAAATATCCAGTATATTCCATCGCATTTTTTTAAGAAAACGCTCACACAAAACCAAGGATTTTTGCACGCAACGATCACAAAAATAAAATCCTGGACGGGAGGCGTCTGGATTTTACTCATCCTCAAGCCAAGATGCATAAGGGGCCGTTCACTTTTTCCGGCGCGCGATATATCATTATATCCTATGTGGGAAAAATGGAAGCGACGCACATTTCAACTTTTCAGAACGCCAAGTTGCTAGAGCGCACCGCGGGTCACGTGACAAGAGCTCTTGGGACAACAAGTTAGCTTTGTGAAATTCTCCATGTTTTTTTTTACGTTTTTGAAGGATAGGGGACTAGGGTGCTGCACCCAAACACTACGGGAGTTTTTTCTTCTCCATAAATAAATCCTGCACAAGAGCTTACTGCAGAGGGCTTTTTTTACGGTGATGGGAATTCCATTTTAAACTCTGCGTAGTTCGTGCGAGAGTGTCACAGACGCAACAGAAGCGCGAAGCTCCCCGAACGCTCGCAAAAGAATGAGGTGAAGCGAAACACCATAAAGACGTAACACGCCGCGTTTGCTAGGCTGCGATGTGTAAACGGGGCCCCTTTCTTCTTTTAGTTCTTCAAAAAAACAAAAAAACAAAAAACACAATCAGAGTTATATAAAAAAATATCCTGAGCTATTAAGCTTGAGGGACGAGTTTCTGAAGTCCACAACTCCGTCACGTTTCCTACATTATAACGCGTTAGTCACGGTTCACGGCCAATCGCGGTGGGGAAAAAGGGGAAAACGGGGAAAGAAGTTAAGTCGAATACGAAAGCTCATTTTTACTTCATAAAGTTATTTAAATAAGGATACTTCTTAGTTTTAAATAAGGTGTCTTGCCTCACACAAACGCATCATGGAGTACGTTTATGATGGATTTTTTGATGCACTTTTATTGCGGGACCTCAAAAACTCCATTCACTCTAGAGCTGCAACTAACGATTATTTTTATTTTATTAATCTAGTGATCTTTTTTAAGTAAGAAGGTTTAGAACTAATTTAGCAGTTGATTGAGGTGTAGAAACACTGATTTAACAATACGATTTGATTTGATTAAAAATAAGTCATTATGTGTGTTCGTCCCAGTGGAAGACATTTGAACTTTACAACATGAAGAGCGTCAAAGACTTTCTCCACAGTCTTAAAGGAACTTTGATCGTGTTCATAAGCCACTGAACAAACGTCTCCTGTAACCAAACCGTGTGTTGTTTTTTTCCTCTTGCGCCGTATGTGATGCAGGAGAAGTCTCAAACCTCGCACGTGCGAAAGAGAACGTCCCTACGGGCGAACATCCTGAATAAACCTTCTTTGAAGCATGCAATAACCGATTTTTCGCAGTCGCTCGAAATATTTTCTTATTTGCAAGACGAAGATTTTTTCTTCCTCAACTCAGTTCGCCGCCGCGCAGCGAAATGCCCTTTTTGCACGCGCAGCAAAAACATTCGGCGCAGCAGAGAGATCCAAATTCCAGAGGTTGGAACACACCTTTTCGGTTTCTGCAAAGGGAACATAAGGAGCGTTTTATTCGGCCTCTTGGTTTAAAGTCCCTTATTCCCACACTTTTGATCATCGTTGGTCTGGGTTTTTAGTGAATATTTTGAATGGAAATCTTTCTCCCGTTCCCAGGAGCAGAAGCCGCCGTTTCCTACGCCAGAAGAATGTAAAACAGTGTGTTTGTGACGCTGTCGACGCGTTTCACGCACCACTCGACGTAATCGCTTTTTTTTTAAAAAACCGTCGTTGCCCAAGCAGCATCTAATTCACTCCACATTAATTATTAAAGGCCTGGATGAGCCAGGAGGTTATATTTTAAAATAACTCTGATTGTGTTCGTCTGAACCGTCTGAATGAAGAAAAAGTCATACACACACGTAGGATGGCTTGAAGGTGAGGAAATCATTTTTGGGTGAACTATCCCTTTTTAAACTATTCCCTCTGGAAAACCCTAGCCCTTAACAAAACAAGATTTCAATGACACATCATCCTCAAAAGTAAGTAGTTAAATGTACAACATGAATGCGATTACATAACTAACAATGAAATAGAAAACACGCAGTGATGAATAACAGAAAGAACATCGAGGACACAACTTAATCCAAATAAACTATTATTTAACACGGTGTTTGTGCTTGTCAAACCACCACCCCAAACCCGCGCACTACAAACAATAGCGAGGGGCGTGTTTGTGTTTGACACGACCGCCAGCGCTAAGATACGTGTGGCATGTCATGTATTGAGTGTGTTCGTTTCCTGTTTTCCCCAGCGACTTTTACGCGATACTAAGTCACATGGTCTCCACACACTGGCAGGAGAGAGAGATTTTCACTTCAACGGGAGGGGGGCGAACGGGATCTTAAAACAAATCCTGCCGACCGATTCCTGGATAGGCCATTTTTCTCTCAAACGATCTTCATTTATGAACTTGAACATTTATCAGCTGTTTCATAACCACGAGACACCCCGCTTAAAGCTTAATCAATACATGTTTTTAAACAAATCAACGCACGAAATCATTTTCTTTTTTAAATTCATTGTTGGTGCGCGGTGTGTTTCTGCCTGATTTTTTTAAATGAAAACTAAAAATCTTATAGATCGACACGAATAGCACCGATATACATTATATTTATATATCTGTCTTGGGTTTGGCAGAGTCGTTACACCTGTTTAATGGCTCTTCTCTTCAGTGAGAGATTTTCAGGGCACAAAAGATAGCCCCAAAAGGTAGTGTTGTGTGTTTGTGCAGCCCGGTGCTGTGGTATACATTTTATGGATTCTCTTGTTATGTTCGTCGTGTTGTTTATTTGTTGTCGGCTATAATTGTGAGGGACAAGCATTTTCATATACTGTGAAGAATACTTTCTCAACACACTAGAGTGTGGCATTGACTGGTCCTCACTGCATTAAAAAAAGTGTATATTATATATCAGCCAATAAAAGATGTTTTTATATTTAAAGCACTTATGTGCTTTTGTTCGGGATGTTTTTCACTTCCACTTATGGGGGGGATTTTTCATTTTTGTTGAGTCTTAATTTGGCCGTTAAAAAACTTTCTACCGTGTTTCAGCAAAAAATGGCAACTGATTTTTGGTGACAAATTTCTTTATTTTGACACATATTTTATGGGGAGAAAAAAAAATGTCTTTGAAAATGTTTCAAAAACTTCAACAGCGACTCTGTGGGCACAAAATATTCACCACCACTTTACGTTTTTTAACTGGCTTTTTTAAAAAAATGCATACAGATCAAATATTTTTTTTGCTTAAATCTATTAATTCAACCTCAGTCCTGATCATAAACTACTAAATTTAAACAAAAAAAAAAAAAATCAGGATTTTATACTCTCTTTAATTGCCAAAACAAAAAAAAAAAATAACAAAAAATATCATAAATTGGGATGTCACTGATTTTGTGGGAAAAATAAAAACGTATTGTTTGTTGGTCAAAGATTTTTAGTTTTTGTTTTTGCACAGCATCAGATTTTTTAAACGTTCTTTAAATTTTTAATTTTTTATAAGAGTTTTAATGAGTTAAAAATCCATGAATTTTTTTTTTTTTTTAAATTTAGTAGTTTTGATTCAGGGAACTTGAGCGGTTGATTAATAGATCTTGAAGCTATAAAAAAATATCTTATCTGATCACATTTTTAAAGCAGTTAAAACAATAACGAATAAAGGGTCGTGAATTTTTGAACAATTGCACCAAGGGTTAAATCTAGTAGATTTGGAGGTCACATGATTCTGTGATGGCTTAGGTTGGGTTAGGTGATAGAAAAACATCATGTAATCGCTATAACAATCAGTGGGGAAATCCTATTATGCAATGTCCTCACTAAAGATTCGCCAAAATACAACACAAAAACCAAACCTGTGTTGTGTGTGTTGTGTGTGTGTGTCTGTGTGTGTGTGAGAAACTGGTCAAGGCCCAGCATTGTTAAAAGTTACATGTGGTTGAAGGTAGTGAAAGACTGAAAATGCTTCACCAAATCAGCACAGTTCAGGTCCATGTTAATGGCATAATTGTCACATGTGTTGAAGGCCGGCGTCTCGTGTGCAGCTTCCCAGTAAACCTTCTGCTCTGTAGTCTACTTCGCTCGCTCTCTTCCTCACGACCGCCCCGTCTTTCTATCCATATTAAAAAAAAAAAAAAAAAAATACACGCCCTCGTCGTCAACAACATACTGGACCGCAAGACAAAGAAGACAACGACTACCAGACATTCTCATGTATCTCAGAGTGAACTGTGTGTAACTGATGCCACGATTTCCTTTATCTAAGACGCCATCAGTGTTTTTTCAAGATGTTTTTCAAGAGTTTGGGTTGATTTTCTGCTCTTAATATGGGTTCTCCCAAAAATTATTTCACCCAAACTGCTGTTTATATTTTTTTATACACTTCACAATAAGGTTCATTAGTTATCACATTGAAAGCATTTATTCTTCTTACTAAAAACATTATTAAAAATAAAAAAAGTTTTTTTGTTAACGTTACTTCTCAACGCACCTGTGACTCTACATTGAACAACAACAATGCTGTATTTTTGATTAACTTAATATAAAACATTAAAATTAATAGTATACAGTACACCAAAATGTTATTACTACTATGGTTAGTTCATGTTAGTTAATTCCATGAATTAAATGTTAAGGCTAAATCGAACCACTTTTTGTAAAGGAGTTATAAATTTTGGCTTTGTTTGGGTCCATTACCGATTTGTCACGGGGGGTTTCGACATTGCGGTGCTCTTATTTTCACCACCATTATTGAAACAAATAAGAGTACGTTCACCTCCAATCTCATTCTGTAATGCATGAAAAAAAATATTATATAATTTTTTTAAATTGTGTAACCCCTCCGTATATATATTATATAATGTGGTGTGGTGTATATATATATATATATATATGATACTACATATTATACACACACATTATTATATACACCATATATACACACACATATATATTCGGCATATATACACACACACACACACTTTATATATATATATATATATTATATATATATTTATTACACATGTGTGTTGTGCTGTGTGGTATTTCAGTAAATAAAGGATCATCCAGATGAAGTCAATGAAATTATAAAAATTAATTAAATAAATGATTAAGTAATAATTTATTCCAGATAACTTAACAAATTATGATCATGCATTAATAGTGGTGCTTTAGAGAAATGGACGATAATGCCTTTGTTATGGCCAATACTGATTAGTTTTAAATAAATAAAAGATTAGATAGATAAATAATAATAATAAATAAAATAAATAAATAAATAAAATATAATATATATATATAGCTATAAAATATAGGACTCACGAAATTACACGTAAACCTTTGTTAAGTATATTTGTTACCATATACTATATATATATATATATATATTTTTATATATATATATATATATATATATATATATTTATAATATATATAAACAATAAATAAAAAATAAAAAATAAAAATAGATAAAAAAATATTATAATTGATACACACACCACACATATATATAAACACACAAATCATTATATATATATATATATATTATATATATATATGATATATATATATATTTATATAATTATATATATAATATAGACTACGAAATTACAGTAACACTTTGTTATTGTAATTTGTTACCATACTTTTTTATTATATATATTATATTTATATAAAAATAAAAAAAAATAAAGAAATATATAAAAATTAAAAATAATAAATATAATACAAATTGATATACTCACACACATATTTCTTAGTTATAATATATAATATATATATATTATATACACAAACACACAAATACATTATATATATACTTTATATATATATATATAGAAAAAATATAGACTTACGAAATTACAGTAACCTTTGTTTCGTATTTGTTACCATACATTTTTATAATATATATTTATATATATATGTTATTATATATATATATATAATAAAATAAATAAAGAACATAAAAAAATAACAATAAATAAATATAATATAATTGATATACACACACATATACATATAGTATATATTTATAATTATATATATATATATATATATATAAAACATATATATTATATAGATATATATAATATATACATATACATATATATATATATATATAATGTATATTTAATCATAATATATAATATATATATATATAAAATATAGACTTACAAAATTACAGTAACCTTTGTTAAGTCATTTGTTACCATATATATATATTTATATATATATATATATATATATATATATATATATATATATATCATATATAAATATATAAAATAAACGTAGCTATGGTCCTAAATATAAATTTCATTTTCATTATGAAAAATTTATTTCTCTTTTATTATTCTTTTAATTTATGAAGTGTAAATAATGCCCCAGATGTTCCTGACAGGTTTGGTGAGACTCAAACATCATGATTATTGTCATCCTCCATTAATAACAACGCTCCTATATCGGGACACGGTTTGTTGGGTCAGTGTGTCTGTGAAGGCAAAGGGAAGCTGTTTTCAGACTGTTGAGCCCTTCATCGTCAGGATATGGGGGTGGGGGTTCAGAACGGTCAAGCCAGGGCAGTTTGTCTTCTTTGTACGCCATCTATTGGAAACAAAGTCGAGAGGAGGTGGAGGGAACGGGAGGAACCCCGAGCGGAGAACAAAGAAAAGACCTCCAGACGACCGCTGCACAGAGCGTGGGGACTTGGGGCTCATGAAACGAAAAGGAGCATTATTTTTGAAAACAAACATAACGCTTGGAGTCAAAAAGGTCAAATCTCATAAGACCTTATTGGAGCATATTTTAGGAAAAAGCATATATGTGGCATCACGCACACCTCCCAAAACACCACCAGAGCTCCTGGGAAGCATGGTGGGGGCGCATTGTGTCGTGCGGGTGTTTCTCATCTGGGATTGAAGGGAAATGGAGGCTGCCAAGCGCTCCAAACTCTTGAGGACAACCTGCATCCCTTGCTGGAGGCTGACACTGAAGACGGGGCAGGTATTCACCTTCTCTGCCCAAAAAGAAAAGCCAAAGCCTTAAGGATTGAGTGGCCAGGTTCAGAGTCCTGGACGTAAATCCCAGTAGAAAAATCTGAGGATGGAGGTGAGAGAGCAGTCCACCACAGAAATTGAATTGAACTTGAGCAATTTCTACAAGGACGATTTGGAAAAATATTCCCTATCTTGGTGTGTGCAAAGCATGAACAGACGTATCCAAAACGTTCATGGCCTTGTAATTAAAGCAAAAGGTGGCTTGACGAAGGATTTTCTACCCTGTATCTTTTTTGTTTTTTGTTTATTTAAATTTCAGAGAACTTGTTAGTAACATCCTATTGTAAAAAAATGTTTTTAGTTAGTATTTTTGTTCAGTCGTATTTGTCAATTTTGCTCGTTTCTTTACTCCTTACATTTTTTGCGTGTCTTCTGCCAAACCGTTTTGAGGAAACTTTTTAATTAGCTGATACCTAGTATTCGTTTTTTGCTGAAATAGCTTATCGACAATTAAACCATCATTCACGTGGTATATTATTAATATTAAACATACCTATTATTTACAAAATAATCAAAATCTGATTATTGATGATTATGGCATAAATAGTGGTGTTTTTCGAGGCAAATTAGCTGATAATTTAAAAAAAAAATTTAAAAGAATGCTTTTGTATATTATTATGATACTAATAATTTTCTATGGTTTATCAACTTTCGAATAAATTACCAATATACTTTATAAAATAAATAATTCTTATTTGATTTATTTTGTATAAAATATTTATTTTACCAAATATTTCAATTTATTATTATTAGAATATTATAATCTATATATTCAATTTTGAAATAAATTAATATTTTACAAATATTTAAATATGTATTATTAGATACTATAATTCTATATATATAATTTTTGAATTAAAATGATATATTTTACACAATATTTAAATATTATCACTCATTATTACAATACTTATAAATATTTATATTAAATTCTGAATAAAAATATTATATTTACAAAAGTTTTAAAAAATTATTAGATATATAATTGCAATTGCAACATTTTTAAAGTTATGTATAATTGCTGTATCAAAGACGTTGATCACGCCGTTCACACCAATAAACATGTCGTATGATTTCTAGTTTTTAAGTGTGGTAAAACATTTTAAAAGCATTTTTTTCACTATAAAGGAATCTTTTTGTTGTATTGGAAGTTTGCATGGATGTTAAAGCCAACGTAGTCAATTTAAAACTCAATCTTTGATCACCAAATAACGTATTTAAACATCTACTAATGCTTTAATTTGCTGCTTGGATGTAACTATACACGTTGCCTCATTTAATATAAGTGGATGAATTTAATATGCACATTGAGCCCCCGCCTCCTCTTTAAAAATATAAAGAATTCTTTTGTATTTATTTGATACTAAATAAAATTATATGGTATATCAACTTTCGAATAAATTACAATATACTTTATAAATAATAAATTCTTATTTGATTTATTTTGAATAAAATATATATTTTACTACATATTTAAAATATTATTATTATTAGATTTTATAAATCTATATATTCAATTTGAATAAAATAAATTTTACAAATATTTTTTAAATATTATTATTATTTAGATTTTATAAATCTATATATTTCAAATTTTGAATTAAAAATATTTATTTTACAAATATTTAAATATTATTCATTAGGATACTTTATAAATCTATTATTTAATTTCTGAATAAAGTTTATTTTACATATATTTAAATATTATCTTATTATTAAATACTATATATATATTATTAAATCTGGAATAAAAATATATATTTACAAGTTTTAAAAACTTATTAGGATACTTAATTGCAATTGCAATCATTTTACTGTCTATGTAAAGGTGCTCGTATCACAAGACGGTTTGATCACGCCCGTCCACAATAAAAAATGTTTCGTGATTTCTAGTTTTAAGTGCGAAAAACATTTTAAAAATGCATTTTTTCCACTATAAAAGATCTTTTTGTTGGAATTGGAAAGTTTGCAATGGTGTTAAAGCCCACGTAGTCAATTTTAAAAATCATCTCTTGATCACCAAAATAACGTATTTAAAACATCTACTTATGCTTTAAATTTGCTTGCTTGGATGTACTCTACACCAATTGCCTCATTTAATATACGTGTAATGAATTAATATGCAATGGAGCCCCGCTCCTCTTTAAAAATTTAAAGAATTCATTTTGTATTTATTTGATACTAAACTAAATTTTATGGTATATCAACTTTCGAATAAATTACAATATACTTATAAATAAATAAATCTTATTTGATTTATTTTGAAATAAAAATATATATTTTACAAAATATTTAAATATTATTATTATGTAGATATTTAAATCTATATATTTCAATTTTGAATAAAATTATTTTACAAATATTTAATTATTATGATTATTAGATATTATATTATCTATATATCAATTTTGAATAAAATTTACTATTTTACAAATATTTAAATATTAATTTTTAGATACTATAAATCTATATAATTTAATTTGAAAAAATATATATTTTACAAATATTTAAATAATTATCATTATGTATTAATTACTATAAATTTATATTTTAAATTCTGATAAATATATTATATTTACAAAGTTTTAAAAAATTATTAGATAACTATAATTGCAATTGCAACATTTATCTGTTTTGTAAAATTGCTCGTATCACCAAGAGTTGCATCACGCGTCCCATTAAACATGTGTGAGTTCTAGTTTTTTAAGTGTGAAAAAAACATTTTAAAAATGCATTTTTTCCACTATAAAGAATCTTTTTCATTGAATTGGAAGTTTTGCTGGATGTTAAAGCCCCCGTAGTCAATTTTAAAACTCAACTTTGATCACCAAAATACGTTTTTAAACATCTAATAATGCTTTAAATTTGCTTGCTTGGATGATAACTCTACACCATTGCTCATTTAATATAGTCGGATGAATTTAATATGCAAATGAGCCCCGCCCCTCCTCTTTAACAAAAATTTAAAGAATTCTTTTGTATTTATTTGATACATAAATAAATTTATGGTATATCAACTTTTCGAATAAATTACAATATACTTTATAAATAATAAATATTATTTGATTTATTTTGAATAAAATATATATTTTTCTACAATTATTTAAATATTATTATTTTATTAGATATTATAAATCTATATTATCTCAATTTTGATTAAAATATATTTTACAAATATTTAACTTTAATTATTATTAGATATTTATAATCTTATATTCAATTTTGAATAAAATATATCATTTTACAAATATTTAAATATCTATTATTAGATACTATAAATCTATATATTCAATTTTGAATAAAATATATATTTTACAAACTATTTAAATATTATTATTACTTATTAAATACTATAATATATATATAATAAAATTCTGGAATAAAAATATATATTTACAAAGTTTTAAAAATTATTAGGATATATTAATTGCAATTGCAACATTTTTACTGTTATGTAAATTGCTACGTATCACAAGACGTTGATCACGCCGTCCACCAAATTAAACATGTCGTGATTTCTAGTTTCTATGTTGTGAAAAGACATTTTTAAAAATGCATTTTTATCCACTATAAAGAATCTTTTTGTTAATTGGAAGTTTGCTGGATGTTAAAGCCCAGTAGTCAATCACCAAAATAACGTATTTTAAACATCTACTAATGCTTTAAATTTGCTTGCTTGGATGTAACTCTTACACCGTTGCCTCATTTAATCATACGTGGATGACATTTAATAGCAAATGAGCCCGGCATACCTCCTCTCGCTCACACCACGCTCGGAGACCACTCGGTCAACTTCCTGAGGTAAACGCTGCTCAATGGGCAATCGCTCTTTACAACATCAGACACGTAACGGTTGTTAACTTATGATCAGCCTTTTGCTTGACTACGTTATCAAAACAGCTAATATGTGTTGCTGATGTCACACAAACCCTGATTCTTCATCTCAGAGTGAGACGGCCGAACTCTTAAACAATCAGCATCCTTACAAAACGCTCAGTGGAGGGAAACTATATAGTTCATCATGACAATCGTCATATATATATTATAATTCACCCCACTCATACTTGCTAAATCGAAATCACAGATAATATTCAGATGGGCTCTCAGTTAATGATAATGCATAAGCCCGCACACTTTCACTTGATTGGTTACTTGGATTTTTTTGTCAGAAACACATTTTATTTTTTTTTTTTCCCTGCAGTTTGAAACGCAAAAACCCCAGCGATTTTATCGGACGGATGAATTTGCACACATGGTTTGTCTTAAATGCATATTAAAAACACCAAATAGACCATAATAAACATTTAAAACTTGATTTTCACCAAGCTCTTCCGGAACCACAGAAAGAAGCTTAATTTTTTTATTAGTGCCGGGGTCGCTTTCACCGCAAGCATCGACGACGTATGTTCAACTTGGACTGTAAATCAGCAATGTTTGGTGAAGATCACAATGGTTACGATGGAGGACAAAAACTTGTCAGAGCAAAGGACATTTGAGACGGAGAGAACACGAAAAAAAAGGCGACGGTGGCCTGCCGAACAACCAATTCCATCCGTCAAATTCACAGGCAGATGCAAAACTGGAAAAAATGTTTTTTTTTTCTCTCCAACCAAAAACTAATTTTCGAATCAGAGCCGTTGTTGTACAAAACACAACCTGGGTGAGACCTCGCCAAGTTAAAATCTAGGGTCACGCTGGAGGGAGAGGGGGGGGCGGGGGGGGGGGATGTGCTGGGGTGGAGGACATGAAAAAAACTAAAAAAAAAGTGAAAAAATGGTCAATAAATTCGGGAGAGAGAGAGAATGTTTAGATGAGCGTGTATTGTCTCCACGGCTGGTGATTTCCATTAGGGTTTACGGGTGAATGAGGGAAAAGTGTGTATTGCTTGATGGACACAGAGTGACTGTAGTATGTGATTCTCTCTCTCTCTCTCTCTCTCTCTCGCACACACACAACATATCAACTTGCAAACTGCATCACACGGGCATGTGCAAAAATTACACTTTCAATAAACAAAAGAACTGTTGATCTGAAACAACTAATCGCCATGTCCTGTTGTATTATTATGCTGGTTTGGGATCAGACTCATTTCTTCATTTATAACATGTTCATGTGTTTGAACAATGAACCGACCACTGAATTGATCAGGAGTAAACGTCTTGGTTGACACTGCATCTACAAAATGCAAAAATAAACACTGTGTGTGAACAGACAGACTGTTAAAACACAGCCACCAGCCTTCAAGAGTTTAAAAAAAAATCATATTATTTATTAAACATGACCTATTATTGTACAAAATAATCACAAATCTCCTCAAAACATGTGACTGTTATGCATAATAGTGGTGTTTTTCGAGGAAAATTAGTGCTATTTTAATACTTTTTTAAAGAAGGGGGCCTTTTTTTATGATTTATTTGATCGAAATAAGACTTTTGAACAGATGAATTACAATATATTTATAAATAAATTAAATCTTTATTTGATACTATACATTGTAACATTTTGAATAAAATATATATTTTACCAAATATTTAAATACTATATATTATTAGATACTTATAAATCGATATATATTCATTTTGAAGAAAATATACATTTTATAAATATTTAAATACTTTTTTTTATTATTAGATACTATAAACATACATTTTGAATACAAATATATATTTTTACAAATATTTAAATATTATTATTTTTTTATTTAGATAGCTATAATCTATATATTTAATTTTTTATAAAATATTTATTTTACAAATACTTAAATATTATTGTATTATTAGATACTATAATCTATATATTTAATTTTTTTTTAAATATATATTTTACAAATACATAAATATTATTGTTTATTATTAGTACTATAAATTCTTATATATTTATATTTTTTATAAAATTATATATTTTACAAATATTTTAAATATTATTACTATTATTGATACTATAAATCTATCATATTTATTTTTTATATAAAATATATATTTTACAAATATTTAAAATATTATTATTTATTAGGATACTATAATTCGTCGATATATTTTTTTTTTTATAAACAATATATATTTTATAAATATTTAAATATTATTTTTTATTATTATTTTTAGATGCTATAAAATCTATATATTAAATTTTTGATAAAATATAAAAATGTTACTGTATATTTATTATAATTTTTTTTATAAAAATTACGGACATTAAATACAAACAATTATAGCAATGCCCAACAATAATAGTTAAAAATACTACTACTAATAATGGAAAATGATTATTATTATTAAATTTATAAAGAATATTGTATTACATTTAAAAATATATATTTTATGTATTATATATTATAACAAGTATGAATATAATTATACAATAAAATATAACAACAATTAAATAATAATAAATAAAACCAAATTAAAAAAATATTATTATTATTTATATTATTATTGTTAAATGACTTAATTCTGTGCAACAGTTGTTTGAGTATAGAAGAGAATGGTCAAAAATATGATCATGTGTGTGTTTGGTATTACACATTCTCACTGTCAAAGAATAGCTTTTCAAATTTTAAAGCATAATAATGCAATTACATTAAACATATGACTTCAACCTTTCCATACGATCAGCTAAGCATGCCTTACTTTGAGGACGAATGCGAGTCTAATATTGCACATCTTCGGTTCGTTCCGCTTTAAAGCAACTCCAGTAAAAATACCAAAAGTTAAAAAAAACTGTCGACCTCATGCAACTGAGTTTGCTGGTGCCGGCACACGCTCATGACACTCAGCTGCTTCACAATCAACATTTGGCCCAGTCATCCAAAACGCCCGTGACGCGCACATCCTGCGGTCGTACATGATTGCAGGTTTGAACATAATCGAGGGCGTCTGCCGAGGGGAATTCAAGCCGCAATCCCGTTACTCAGAGCTCAGTTGACCAGGCACCGATGTAAAACACGCCGCACCACGCGCCGCGCCGTGCCGTAAAACAAAACGTTTTTTTGCAAGCTCGCCACCGATGAATCAGATTATTAACCTCATCTGCAGTGTAGCAAAACTGACCGTGACCGAACCAAAACCCGCTTAGCTCTGTACACACATCAAACAACGCAACTTGTGTGGAGGGCGCAGCGCAGACAATCCTCCGTACCGTGGCCTGTAATAAACAATCTGCTTCTTCTCTATGATCTCACATGTGCAGCGGCTCTTCGCCGAGGAGTTTTTCCCTGTGGTGGGAGCGTTTCAAAGGCCAGTTTGACGTGGGAGGGTGAGGATAATAGGATAATTAAACTCTCCTAAACTATTTTTTTGTCGCTTTTATTCCCGATATTGCAACTGTTCTGGTGCAAATTAAAAGCAAAGAAGCGTGCATCGCAGTCGATTTTTTTTGTTGTTGGACCCGGTAAATCAAACCTAAGTGGATATTCTAGATTTAATTAAAAAAGCAGCACAAAAAAATTATATGTGTGACGAAAGAGTTTTATTTTTTTTCTCATACGCTGGGTTTTGGGATTCTTACAAAACCACAAAGTATTTAAAGGAAAAAGAAATGAAACCTCAAATCATGTCTTTTTTTTTTTTTTAAGGTGGCGGAGACATTTTTGCATTTTTTTTTTTTTTTGATCCAAAGGCCTTAATGATAATAAAAAAAAATGATTTGACATCCAAAGTATGTGAGATCGTACAACTGTATCTCTTTTCATGGAATACCTAAGGTTTTAATTGTATGTTGTACATATAACAGTTTTTTTTAAGATTTTGATGTGTTATTTGTGATTAAAATATCCTTAAAATGTAATAAATGTATTTTTTTTTTATTCTGGTTGATTTATAACATTCATATATCACACATAGTGCAAAATGGTATTAAAATCATGTGTCTTTGTTATGAATTTCATGATTTGTCATTTGGAGTAACCAATATAAAAGCGACCGTTTTGGATTCGAGTCATGAGTGGTGGTCAATTATATCTGTGGACAGGATGTGAATCATTCAGTACTCCTGGAAAGGACCCACTATGGGGTCATGAAAGCAAGTAACTAAGTCTCTTTTAACTATTTAAAAAGTTCATGTTTTCAATATGCATGTACAGAAACATCAGGTCAGATACGGTACAAATGCTATAAAAACATGGAAAATATTGTATTAATTTAAAAACTTGTACTAAATAAAAATGTTTTTTTGATTGCCCTTTTGATTGTTCCTTTATCTATATTAAAAAATTTTTTTTTTATTTACTTATATATATATATATATATATATTTAGAAAATATATATATATAATTTAATATAATATATATATATTATATATAATTAATAAATAATTAAATATGTAAATAATGTTTCAAAAACTGCTTCTAAAATAATTTTAAATCTGATATTTATAATATATATATATCATATATTATATTTATACTATATATAGATATAATTTTTAATAGAATATGATATTAATTAATAAAAAATTAATTTAATAATATCAATTATTAATAATACTAAATACTAATTATAATAATTATAATTAAATATAATTAATTATATATATATATAAAACAAAGACACAATATATACACTATTATATACAATATTATATATATATGTGTATATATTGTGTCTATGTTTTTTATATATATATATATATTATTAATAGTATTATTAATAATTGTTTTATTTAATTAATTTTTAGTAATTTAATACATTATTATTAAAAAATAATATATATATATATATATAATTATAATAATAATTATTATTTTTAATAATATGTTATTAAATTTATAATAATTAATAATATATATTAATTTATTAATACAACAATAATACTATTAATTAATAATAATTTAATAATTATATTTTATATTATTTTTATTTATATATTTTTTTTTTGGCAACTGGATCCCGGAATCATTAAACCACAAAAAATAAAATAAAATAAAAACGAAATTAAGTGGAAATTAGGACATTTTTTCCAAAACCGAAAGATTCAGCCAAACATGGGTTCTGGGTTTTTTTTTGGGCCAAATCTCAAACTCTTCACACAAAGGAATGGCATGCGATGATTAAATGATAAACAACCGACAGCTTCTGTGTATCCCATTTAATATCAAAATATCACAAAAGAGCTTCTCAAGGAAAAAAAAGCACAAATAAATGTGAGAGTCAGCGAGGAGTGAGATCGCTACCATAATTAATGACTTCATCTCCATTACAGAAATTCAATTATGCTTATTTAGGTTACTACACTTGATCATTAATAACGGTTGAAATCGTTTTAGGCAGTTATTGTGGGGGGGGGCGCTTTCCATAGTTTTATGAGGATTTAATAATTGGGATTTCCTGGTTTGAGAAGGATCAAAGGCAGCCGGCTGTGCTTTGAAGTGGGAGATGAAGGTTCGTGTGTGTGCAGTTGTGAAGGGGAAGGCCACAGGAATGAATGACGGCCTTTATATAAGCGGAAATATTGTGCTGGACGTCCTGAGAAGAGAGGCGGACAGATGCTTCAACAAAAGAGACTGTCTGTGATTCGCCAGACTTAAACTTCTCTGAGACGCGGTTGAAGCGCTCCTGGTCATAAATATGAAAACCATTTAACTTCTGCAGAAGTACTCACAACGGCTGAAATGACAATGCATTTCAAATGTAGACTTGAGGGGTGCGTTCACACTTGTCATGTTTGGTTGGATTTAAAGCGAACTCTGGTGCGATTGACTTCCAGTAGATATATGGTAATAAACATGTTAATTTATATATAGATTAATCCTTATTAAATGCCACAGTTTTCACCGTTTTCTTCATCCGAGTATACATTATGACAGAAATCACAGATCTGGTTTATTATGCTACTGTCACTTTTAAGAGCCGCCGCTGCCGAACAAGACGCGCTTTCTCATTTCCTCACAACGCTTCAAGTTCATTAAAGTCGTTATTTAGCTCATTTAAGACTTGATATTAGGATGGATAGTTCGACAAAAGGCCATTTTGGCATATATTGTGTGTTGTGGCATGATGATGTCTGTTCAAGCGTGAAAGTTCGATTATCTCGATCATTTCACGCACGAGTCGTGTAAGAGTGTGTCACATGACACGAACATTCACTGTCAGCCTTGTTCTCGTTATCGTGGCGTTGGATGGTTTTTAAAAGCATCTTGCATGCCTTAGAGCGTGATCAAATGATGAACGCTAGACAAATTATGCGGAAAAAAAACGGATGTTGCGTTCATTGCGTTTTAAATATATTTATCACTTGATAATTTTGACAGCACTAATTATTATTGTTATATCGCCAAGCCAGGGAATATTCGGTGATATTTGTATTGTTTAATTAGTTTTTCATGTTTGGCTGATAAGTGGGACTTTTATTTTGACATTGCTGCTCTCCAATCTCCATCTTCAATAGTTTTACTGTAATTGTTTAACAGTTGTGCCCTAAAAAACTGTAAGCGGATGATATACATACTATTCGTCCATATACTATTGCATATATGTATTTAAGTTTCTGAAATCTAAATATTTAAAGAATCAAAAGATTTCCTCCGCTTCGCCTTAAAATGCACTCCAGTCGGACCAATATTTATAATCTGTAAATAACATATTATTTCAAGTAGAATTTAAAATAGAAATGAATTTATTTTAAATGGTGAAGCTTTAAAAAAAAAAAATAATCTTCTGCTAATTCAACAATATATAAAATTTGACTAAAGAAAGAATATAAACGTGACAATGTGATGCAAAAGTGAATTTAAGCATCACCGAATAGTATAAAATGCAATTTTTAGAGGTCCATAATTCTATGACCAATTAAATTAAAGCTATAACGCGACAGCGAACGTTAAAGAATTAAATTAAAAGAAGGCACCAAACTAGTGTCAACAATTCAATTATCCAAATATTAATAATATTTTAAAAAACCTTTAATCATCACGGTCACTGAAAATTTTGAATACCCAATAATTGCCATACAGTATATTCAAAACATATTTTGTTTTATTTCTTAGAATAGAATTACCCCAAAATCTTTAAAAATGGAGCCAAACAACAAGATTAAAGATGCAAACCTGAAAAACAGCAAAAAAAAGACTTTTTTACATGCCCGTTTCAAATTAATTTTTACGATTAGATCTTATATGTACCAGGAGAAATGTTTTAAGGAATAATTCAACAAAAAATAAAAATAAAGCATTTATATTATTGAAGTGCATTATTCAATGGGTCTTCAACCGGGGGGTCAGCGGTGGCGGTTGTTTGATCACTAATAATTAAAACAAAACAATAAACGCGTTAAAAACATCACAAAGTCAAAATTTACATAAAGATATTTGATTTTACAAATTAGTGTTTACATTGGGACAAACCGACCGCACGTCTAAGAACGAGCGGCGACGGAGCCGAGGTGTATGTCGCTCATGTCGGCGGAAAAATATGTGCTTGAAAAACCACCGAACGAATTTTAAGAGAGTGTGGAGTGTCACTAGTGCAGCGCTCTTGCATATTAAATGAGATGACTGTATTACTGAAGCAGATAATATTTGTGTATACTTCCTCATTCAAGAAAGGGAAAGCGAAAACACAAGGACTGCAAGTTATACAAACCAATCAACAACGTTTTGATTATCTGTCAATGATGATCACGTTATTTTACCACTAACCGATCATGTTAGGCTTTGAACACGGTCTGTGGTGAAAAAGGTGAGGAGGATTTTATTCTCTGCGGGGGTCCGAGGGGCATGCATTTAAAAAGAAAATTTTAAATATTCATATTTTAAAGGCAACAATCTGATGCATTTTGAGATGCTTTTTTGCCAAACCTGGGGAGAGCTGGAGAAACTTAACTTCAGCTTGACTCAAAATTATTATGGCCTCCCTTACTAAGTATTATGAAAGCCATTTCATGCCAAGACCGTCACTGGGTTCTAACATTTACAGTATTATGAGGCTCATGTGGTCGGTGGGGCACCACAAATGGCTTAATCGCAGAACCTCCACAGTGATGTAAATTGAACTCTTCCATCATGATTGACAGCCAATACAATGTTCTGTAATTAAGATTAATTCATTTTCATAATCACTAAAACATAGCGATCTTCAAATATTATTAAGATATATTGTTCAACATTACTTGTGGCATTTTATAATTTGCATGGCTTGTTGATGTCTTCCTCTTATCTGAGGAAACATAAATGAAGGATGTAGTATTTTAAGATAATCCATGCGATCCGTTGTGAACATCGAATCCAGAGGATTAGTGAAACTCAAAACTTTATTTCACCTTTCCAATCGAACCCAGGCCAGTTTACCTTCACGGAGTCAGAAGATACCGCAGATTACCGTCGGCGACTGTTCGTCAAGACCAAGCGGCGTGGCGAGTGGAAGGAGGAGCATCGAGCGGGGAATCTTTATTGGTGTCGATTTTCAGTCTCTCTTTTTAATGATAGGCTTTAGCACCTGTTCAATCATCCTCACTTGCTATTTGGGGGAAGGAACCTAGTTCGCAATTACTGATCGCAGTTCACTGGATATGAAACCCACCCCCCACCCCCCCCCCAAAAAAAATCCTACTACGATTCACGGTCAGGACACCTATGTTGGTTTCAAACGGCGAATTTCGCCGAAAGTGCGGGGATTTTCATGCCTGCATGTTATTATGAAAAGATTCGTGGATTCGAGCGGCTCGGGTGTGATGATGGTGAAATGTAGAGCAGCTTCTGTGGTGCATCAAGGACTTATTCGCTTGCTTTTCATAACTTTTGCTTTATATTCTCGTGAACTGACTCGTTCAGCTATACTGAAACAGCCCAATCAGAGTTTCTCTCCTCTCTCTCGATGAGGACAGACGCCGGTGAGGAACACATGAGAAAACTCTAGTTTGGCCGACCGAACAAAATGCCCGACGGTCCGACAGTTTTTCGGGTCACCCGTTTTTGAAAAAATCCCATGAACCGACATACCAAACTAATACATGTGCTGTTCCATGAACCCTCTGCACTTAAAGCATAGTATTGTCTCATTTCAAAGCAGACCACTATATTGTAAAGTCATAATTAATTATTGTCATAATTGAAAAAAATAGTTATAAATAGCTTCAAAACTGAAGTTTTCAGAGAAATGTATAATTGTCCACCTGACCATAAAGTGAAATGTATGAACTGCAAAATCTGTTAAAATTATGTGATTAAGATTAACTCTGAACTTGTGATTTTAATTGCAACAGTCTTGGTGATGGATGCATAAATCTCTTTAACAATGAAAATAGGAGCCTACAGACGATGTACAACAAAACACAGTTCTAATCTCTATTGTCTCAACATATGATTTACTATCGTATTATGATGTTTTCTATTAACATCAGAGGCTGTTTTGGACACATTTTTTTCCGGGGGTCCCGCTCCGTGTCTCGCTCATTCTAAAGGGGTCCTTGCCTAAAAACGCTGAAGACCCCTGTATTATTCAATGGAAATGCAATTTCAAACGAATTTAACGGAAGCAAATTCTTAAATTTCTCCCATATAGCTGGTGTGAAGAGACCCCCCCACAGTGAAATCCTTCAACACTCAAGTTCTTCATTTCCTTGTTTCTGTGGATTCCAGCAGAAGCAAGAAGAAATCGGTAAGCCGTGCAACAGAAAAAGAGGTTGTTTGTCATGCTCTGTACTGCCGTTTTCCATCGGCTCTTCCTCTCGGCTTTGTTTCAGGAGCGCTATGGCGGTGTTACGCTGTTGTGCGTAGTGATGTTGGTAAGAAAATCGAGACGGGCCTGTTTTTGCCAGTGCGTCTGGTTGAGTTTTGTCTTTTTAGGGGGGTCCAGTCCGCCGAGCAGCGCAGGGTCAAACGGTCGCTTTTAACCTGTCATGTGGTTTTTAGGACAAATTCCTTCATCACATATAAAGGCCTTCTCATTTCCGCGCTGCATTTGAACTTCCTCCACACCTTCGCTGACCGAAAGGGCCCAGTCGAGCATGGAAACACGGGGGATTAATCTGCAATCAACGGCTCTCAAAGTTGCGGCTGCGACACACAATCATTTAATCATTTAGCAGACGCTTTTATCCAAGAAAAAAACAATTGGAAATGATGCCCAAACTCACGGTCACAGATGACCCATAGATTCAGTCACTAGTCGACTAGAAGTCTTTCGCACTTACATTGTTTTTATCATTAGTACTGTAACGCTGCGGGAGGGCGCGGTCGCTCGATCCACTGTGTTATGCAGTGGACACAATTTGCACTGAAGCAAATACAAGCAATTCATCTTAAATGGTGGTAATAAACATGAGAGAAGTGCTGGTGATACAGCGTTTCAGGTCATTCGTTGAAGCCATTGGTCGACTAGTTGACATGTTTATGATAGAAACTTTAAATAATACGAGATATTATTATGAGGACACTTTATCGATGTCTCTTCTGCGGTTCAAACGCCTGGTCGAGGAGGAGATCACACATAAACACATCGATGCATAGATCATCTGTTCTTCTTCTGCTCTTTTTCTTGTAGTGGCGGTTAGCAAACAGGTGTTTGCATTACTGTGCGCCCCCTTCTGGGATTGCAGTGTGAATCGCCTGTGATGACTGTAATTCACCTTGAATAGTATGTGTTCGACTGTGGCGTATATTAAATATTATTAATTATATAATTAATATTATCGATATAATTATATAATTTATATATATATATATATATATATATATATACTTAATTATATATAAAATAATATATTTATAAATGTTATAAATTTTATATAATAATTTAATTAATATTATATATATACATTATTTATTATAATTAAAATATATTATAATATAAACACATACACACACACACATTTATAATTATATAAAAATATATAATATTTATAATACTCACAATATAAATTATATATATATAATATATATATTTATATATATATATATATTAATAACACAAAAAACACATATATACTAATTAAATTTATTATTTATACAACACACATATATAATTATATATAATGATATAATATATATACACATATAATTATATATATAATATATATAAATATATATTTAACACAAACCACTCAACATTATATAAATTAAAAAAAAAAAAAACAATATATTATCTAAACACACATATATATATATAATTTTATATATAATATTATATATAAAATATTATATAATATATATATATATATATATTATATATATATATTTATATATATCATATTGTATACATAATTTATATATAAGATTAAATATATTATATATATAAAATATATATTTATATATGTTTTATTTTATATATAAATTAAATATATTATATATATAAACCCATTTATATAATTATATATATTTATACAAACACACACATATATATATATTGGTGTAATTTGACTGTTAAAGCATTATGGGGTTAATGTAAGTTTCTCACCAGGATTTCCGCTGTTAAGATGATTTTTTAAAAACAATCTTAAATAATGCGGGCCAGAAGCAAAATATCATGGATTAACATACATGTTGTCGCTCACGAGTAGGGCTGTCTTCATTAAGTTATTGTTCAAAATGACATTAAACGTCATTCAGGAAGTACGCTAATAAATTAGCTTCCAACATTTCTGCACAAGGACTGAATGCACTTTTTATCTAGGTTACGGTTGTCTAGAGTGCTACGATTAATAGGTGAAACGATCGTGATTTCATTTAACACTTTATTTATTATGGCAAAGTTTCCTAATTGTCTATTAATAACCTTTGACAAAATTACCTAAAACTGCCGCACCAGACGGAGGAGTAGGAGATAGTGCTTTCTGTTATCACAAATATTCAAATGATAACGAAAGTTAATGTGAATTAAAAGTTTAAAGTTCAGTATAAACATGTATACAACTAACTTGGCGCTTCAATAACGAGTTCTACTCAATACATATCGTTCCACAGGTGGACGACAATATGTCTGTTTAAATGTACAGTCGTTGAAATTCATCCACTCAAAACACTGAAACGACGAGTACTCGAATTCATTCAAATTAATTAACAAACATTTTGTCTCAGAAAAACCTCTAGTAAATCACATGTCGTTTTGTTTAAGTGGTCTATTGTGGACATTCCTGATCCTTCTTTTTGAAACCAAAACATTGTGATTGTCATTTATCCAGATTCGTGCAGCCCCTCAACGCTTGCAATAAAGTCTCTAACCTGTTTCAATCATGAGCCGCGTTTGAGAGGACGTGAAAAAAAAAAATTTTTTTTTTTTTTTTGGGGATAGGCAAACGTTTACAGTTCCTGCCGTCATGGATTACCACCGAACCAGCCGTTGTTAACAATCGTCCGTGTGTTATACGGATATACGGACTGACGGAGTTTACTCCTTTTCTGCAAGCGACTGCCGAGCTAATTTTCTCAATTTCTTTTGGACTATCGTTGACTGAGAGCTTCGACCACTCTCCCCGTCATCTTCATTAGGAAAGAAAAAAAACATGCAGTACCATTGATTCTCCACCGAATGACGTGCATCGGTTAGGGCTGTTCGTGGCCCGATGTCAAACTGAATTACTGAAACAGACGTTCAGTAATGTCCACTCAAAGGCACAGTGTTTTTATTGACAAGCGCCTTGCCACTTCCCTACTGAGCATGGCATTAGCGAACATTGTCGATAATATTAATGAGCCCCTCCTTCATCATTTATTAAATCTCATATAATTAAAACAAGGGACGGGGCAGTCGACCGTACGCAACACGAAACTGCAGGGACAGACCGAAGGCTTTGTCATGCAACCCAAAAACTATGCAGGTTAATGGTATACTGAATAAAGTGCTAAATCAAAAAACTGAGAATGTAAGTTTGGCTTCTAAATACATTGATTATATGGCTTTTTATGGCAATTAAAATATTCTCCATGGCTACCAATGAAGCTACAATTCGAGAGTGAGAACAAATCAATGCGCTGGTATAGTTTAATTCAGATTTACCTTAATTGAATATTATAAGGATGGTGGAAAATGATCAAATTTAAGGAAGAGCTCACTTCAGTTTTAACATTTCCTGGTTTTTGTTTCTTTCTTCAGTTGTGCAATGAGGTTTTTGGCGGGAAAAGGCCGTAGATGATTCCCAGTGAGGTCTTATCTAGCAAAACGATTTTATAATAATACATTTATATACTTTTTTAACCTCAAAATGCTCGACAATTCAACATTGTCGGCATGGTGGTTTACCTTTCATTAGGTGCGGTTCAACTTGTAGTTCGGTTGGTTTGGTTCGTTGGGTCCGGACCAAAAAAAAACAAAACAAAACCTATAGTCTGGTTCTCTTAGCCGTTCACCACTTGCATTTTTAACAGCGAACCTAAAGTTTACCGAAACAAAGGCACTGGGGATACGCTCCGACCTGGATTGGTGGCTTTTATGAGTATATTTGGCGTCGGGACCGCTTACCGAACATCAAATCAAAGCTGTGTTCTCGGATTAAATCATCATTTCATGCTTTATTTTTTACAGCTGAGAATCACGAAGAGCTCCATGAAATGTTCACGAATCCATTCAGAACAGCAGCGGATTTCCAGAAACTTCACATACCTCGTCGCTCCACGTTTGTCACTCGGACTCATTTCGGATACTCCGATTTCTTCCCGCGATCGACTCCGTCCTCTAGCGTCGCATCTCGTGGAGTCACGTCCTGTTTTTTGGTTCGTTTACACGTCTTGGTCCGTAGGTGTCGCGTTCATAAGGGCCGGCAACAAATTAATGATAATAATCATAATGAAAATCATCGGGACAACGATTGTCATTATCGTTAGTCGGGTACTGGCCCACGTGCACGCAAAACAGTCTTCGCCGGTCTTGTCAAAAATGTACAGCACTGAATAACGCATTTCTATGGACATAATGCATTTATACAAAAGCTGGAAGGAAACTGCATGCGGTAAAGCGTGCGCGATACAAATGCCCAAAACACGAGAACACTTTATTTGAAGCTTCAAGATAATGCATTAGCTCCGTGTTTAGCATGGCTTGCCCCGTCAGGCGCTTGACGCATGCGTGCGCCAAACGTAATTTTACGGCTATATCTTTCATCAGCACCATGTTTCAAATCACGCGAGGATTTCCGTTTCGCATAAAGGTTTTGTCCTTTGACGTCTGCGTTAAACTTCAAAATTACTTTACAGTACTGACTGAGAGACAATAATGTTCAAGCGCCAAAAATATTAATTTTAGCTGAAATATCTGTGTTGACATGTATAACGAATCAAGTATTTCATTAAGGAATTCATGGGAGTAGTAACTGTAAAGGGGATTAAAACTGATGTCATGAATAAATGCAAGACGTTTCTATTATTTACAGGTAAAAATGACGGGAGAGGTTATGTGTGATATGGTTAACACTGAGTTTGTGTTTTTGATTTTCTTTATTATCTTGTTTTTTAAATGTAGGAGATTTAAACTACATTCACTATATACAGTGCTTACCATTTTATTAGACTAAACTAACGGTACTGGTGATTACAAAATCATTTTTATGTTTCTGTAATGGTGAATACACCGGTGTTGTGTGAGCTGTTTAGTCCATACAGTAGTATTTCTAATGCTAAAAATATAAATAATGTGTCATGAATTTTCAAATGTACGGTTTTACAAGAAAGACAGAAAATTGGGCATCTTTTTTCAGACCGCCCAATTACAGTCAATAACAACAGAGGACTGTGGAAAAAAGCACAGAAAACAATGCCCAGCAAGAATGCAAGCTGTTATCAAAGCCAGACTGGAGGCCAAACAAATATTAAGTTTGTGTTAATAATGACTCTTTTTGTCAGAACGCCCTAAAATATTTGTGTTTTTTCTGTGGACGGGGTCACATAAGACATCAAGCACTGTAGTGTTCATCGCATTCTTTTGGCCCTTGTTTTGAAGAATATTGAGCAGGATGTGCCATAATGTGTTCTTTTGTCAATAAAATAATTTAAAAGAAACTTAGACACAGATAAATGTACGACTATTTACGCTAGTTAAATATTGCGTTACATTCGTTGGCAAAAGTTGGCTCGTATTAATGTATCTGCAGGTTGTGCTCGCATTGAATTCTGAAAGAAAACAATTCTTGATTCTGCGAGTGCTCATGCAGGGAGGTCAAAGTTCGAGTAGCACCGTGTTTTTTGCTGCGAAGTGATCCCGCTCCTTAGCGCATTGGGAACGCTATCTCAATAAAAAAAAAATACATTGTGCTTATTATAAGAACACGGCCTTAAATGAACTATTAACGTGAGAGAAAGTCGTGTCCGAAGCATCCACGGGATCGGGCATGTCCTTTGGAAGTATTTGCACCGGGATGATGATTGCACGCTTTAAATCAATAGTTTGTGCTAGCTCTTGGGGGTTTTTATTCAGGCTGTGAGATGAAACGCGGTGTGGCCGTGTTCACTGACTGTGATGAGCCCAGGCACCTTATTTACTTTGCGCTGTCCACTCGGTGGTTCATTCTGGGGGAAAAAACCTCTTTGATTGTGTTCGGGTTGGTTATTTTCACAGCTAGAAACATGACGGCGGCACCTCAAAATAGATTTTTATAAATGGTAGTTCAGTTTTTATTATATTTCTACCTGTGGTATTGCAATTTTCAGGGATGAAAAAATGAACAATACAGGACATAAAACTTTTTTTTGCGTCGTGCGGTACAAGCTCCCAATTCGGGGACGGGTGGTCACCCATCGCCAAAGCAGTGCAAGGTGAGCATTTTCCGTGGTCAAAAAAGTATAATTATTTTTTTATTTTCCTTGTCTGGGATCATGTAGAGTCTGTTGAAGCTGCATGAAACTGACCATCACCCATTGAACCCCATTGTAATTCACTATATGGAGAAAAATCCGGGAGCGTTTTTTCCTTTTCGAGCTGAGCAAAGAAAGACTTGAACAGCTTGGATTTACATGAGGGCGAGTAAATGATCAGGGGAAATTTGTATTCTGAAGGTGAACCTTTTTTTTTTATCAAAATAGTTCGATTCCATTATTTTATTTTTGGCTTCATAAAAACTCATGTGTTGATAAAAAAGGTTTACAGGATTTCCAGCACTCATTTGGGCAGGGGAAAAAAAGGCTATATTCACCGTTTAATGTGATGCAAACTTGATGAGCTGTGCGAAACACCTCATCTGTGTAATGTTTCACATCCACATTAATTCAACTTTCTGTCAAAACCAAGTCAAGCTCGTGAACACGGTAACTTTGTACGACTAGACAACAGCAAACAGCGAAAGAAATTCCCATCCACAGCAATTTCATGCGATTACCAGAATATCATCCCACGTTCCAAGTTAAAAGAAAAGTAAAACCAACTTTACAGCTGCGAATAACACATTTTTGTGCAGAAAGGAATAAATGGAAGTGCTTTAACTTGTTGCTCAAATTATATATATATACATATATACTTTATATATACACTATTATATATACATATTATATATACACACATATTTTTATATAGATAGAAGGAATATTGGATGCATTAAAGAGCTGGACTTAGGGTTTGTGAATGAGAAATGGAACAATGTAGTCTCATCAGTGCATTACCCCAAACACATCTATGACGTTCTAGGGGAGAGAAGGAAACCGCTGGGAATTCGTAAAATTAGTGTTAATTGCTCTGCCTCTATCTGGACGCTGATCAGAACTGGGGAGAGCTGGACGAGAATCCACAAGACTTCCTCCGTTAGATGACGAGCCAGAGGCCTCTGTAGCGCTGAGGTGAAGACCACCGCAGAAATAAATGCAATCGATCTTACGCTGCAGCCTGACTCTGTTGTTTAGGAATGTTTGAGAAACCGATGTGTTAGTGAAGTATTTCTTGGTGTAACCCAGAAAAAAAAAGGAAAAGAAGTCTGAAAGCTTGGTGATAAGAGGAATAACAGATTAACCTCACTGGGATCTAAACATACACCACACACCACACACACAGACACGAAACACACACACGGATCCTCCACATAATTACAGTGTTTCAGAGCATAACATTAAAACACCATATCACCTTTTTATATAAATTTCACTAATCACTAAGCAACCCTTTTTTGCATATAGATAGAGTAGAGAGTGAGAGAGAGAGAGAGAGAGATTGATAGATAGATAAGATAGATAGATTGATAGATAGATAGATAGATAGATAGATAGATAGATAGATAGATAGATAGATAGATAGATAGATAGATTAGATAGAATAGAGTAGATAGATACGATAGATAGATAGATAGATAGATAGACAGATAGATATGATTAGATAGATAGATAGATAGATAGATAGATAGATAGATAGATAGATAGATAGATAGATAGATAGATGTGGATGGTGACATGAGATGGATGGATGGTGGATAGATAGAGGTGATGGATAGATAGATACAGTGGATGGATAGATAGATAGAGGGAATGGATGGATGGTGATGATAAATATTTTGATCGATATATAGTAGATAGACAGAATGATAGATAGGACTGGAAGATGGATGGGATGGATGGATGGATGGATGGAATATCTGAATCGATATATAGATGATAGACAGAATGATAGATAGATGGAAGGATGGATGGGATGGGTGGATGGATGGATGGGAATATGTGATCTATATATGTTAGATAGACAGAATGATAGATAGATGGATGGATGGTGGATGGATGTATAAAATATTATCGATATATAGATAGATAGACAGAATGATAGATGGATGGATGGTGGATGGATGGATGGATGGATGGAATGGATAGATAAAAATATTTGAGTCGATTATAAAGGATAGTTAGACAGAACGATAGATAGACGGATGGCTGATGGATGGGGAATGATGGATGGATTGGATAAATATTTGATCGGATATATAGATAGTTAGACAGAACCAGATTTAGATAGACGGATTGATGGATGGATAGATAAAATATTTGAATCGATATTTTATAGATAGTTAGACGAACGATAGTTAGACGGTATGGATAGGATGGATGGATGGATGGATGGATGGATAGATAAATATTTGATTCGATATATAGATTAGTTTAGACAGAAACGATTGATAGAGGATGGGATGATGGATGGATGGATGGATGGATAAAATATTGATCGATATATAGATAGTTAGACAGAACGATAGACGGATGGCAATGGATGGATGGATGGATGGGATGGATGGATGGTGGATGGATAGATAAAAATATTTGATCGATATTAGATGTTAGACAGATCGATAGATAGACGGGATGGATGGATGGAATGGATGGATGGGATGGATGGATGGATAGATAAAATATTTGATCATATATAGATAGTTAGGACAGACGATAGATAGGACGGATGGATGGGATGGATGGGATGGATGGATGGAATAACAATATTTGATCGATATATAGATTAGTTAGACAGAAACGATAGATAGGTCGGATGGAATGGTATTGGATGGATGGATGGATAGATAAAATATTTGATCGATATATTAGATAGTTAGACAGAACGATAGATAGACGGATGGATGTGGCATGGATGGATGGATGGATGGATGGATGGATAGATAAAATATTTGATCGATATATAGATTTTAGACAGAACGATAGATAAGGATGGCATGGATGGATGGATGGATGGATGGACATGAAATGAATGGAGGAATGGATGGATAGAGGATGGATGGATGATGGATAGATGGATAGATAAATATTTGATAGATTATAGATAGTTAGACAGAACGATAGATAGACGGTATGGATGGATGGATGGAATGGATGGATGGATAAAATATTGATCGACATATAGATAGTTAGACAGAACGATAGATAGACGGATGGATGGATGGAATGGAAATAATATATTTGGTTCGATTATAGATGTTAGACAGAACCGCATAGATTGACGGTATGGATGGATGGATGGATTAGATAATTATTTGATCGATATATAGATAGTTAGACAGAAGATAGATAGACGGATGGATGGATGGATGGATGGATGGATAGATAAAATATTTGATCGGAAAAAATATAAGATAGTTAGACCAGAAAGAGTAGATAGACACAAACTGGATGGATGGATGGATGGATGGATGGATGGATAAATAATTTGATCGATATATAGATAGTTAGAACGATTAGACGGATGGATGGATCGATGGGATGGATGGATAGATAAAAATATTTGATCGATATATAGATAGTTAGACAGAACGATAGGATAGACGGATGATGATGGGATGGATGGAATTGGATGGATAGATAAAATATTTGACGATATATAGATAGTTAGACAGAATGATAGATTAGTCGGATGGATGGATGGATGGATGGATGGATGGGATAAAATATTTGATCGATATATAGATAGTTAGACAGAAAACGATAGATAGACGGCATGGATGGATGGATGGGATGGATGGATGGTGATAGATTAATATATTTGATCGATATATAGATGTTAGACAGAAACGATAGATAGAGGTATGGGATGGATGGGATGGATGGAGATGGATAGATAAAAATATTGATCGATAAATAAAGATTGTTAGACAGAACGATAGATAGACGGATGGGCTGGATGGATGATGGACTGGATGGATGGATAAAATATTTGATCTCGATATATAGATAGTTTGACAGAACGATAGATAGACGGATGGATGGATGGAATGGATGGATGGATGGATAGATAAAATATTTGATCGATATATAGATAGTTAGGATCAGAACGATAGATAGAGGATGGATCGGATGGATGGATGGATGGATCGGATGGATAGATAAAATATTTGATCGAATTATAGATAGTTAGACAGAACGATAGCATAGACGGGATGGATGGATGGATGGATGGATGGATGGATGGATGAATGGATGGGATGATGGATAGAGGGATGGATTGGATGGCATGGTTAGTGGCTAGATAACATATTTGGATCGCATATATAGATAGTTAGAAAAAGAACGATAGATAGACGGATGGATTGGTTGGTTGGATGGATGGATAAAATATTTGATCGATATATAGATAGTTAGACAGAACCGATCGACGGAATGGATGGATGGATGGATGGATGGATGGATGGATGGATGGATGGGATGGATGATATAAAATATTTGATCGATATATAGTTAGTTAGACAGAAACGATAGATAGAAGGGATGGATGGATGGATGGATGGATGGATGGGATGGATATGGATGGTAGATAAAATATTTGATAGATATATAGATAGTTAGACAGAACGATAGATTAGCACGGATGGATGGCATGGATGGATGGGATGATGGACTAAAATATTTGATCGATATTTATAGATAGTTAGGACAGAACGAATAAAAGATAGACGGATGATGGATGGATGGGATGGATGGATAGATAAAATATTTGATCGATATATAGATAGTTAGGGACAGAACGATAGAGATAGAGGATGGATGGCATTGGATGGATGGATGGCATGGATGGATTAGTTAAATATTGATCGATATATAGATAGTTAGACAGAAACGATAGATAGACGGATGGATGGATGGATGGATGGATGGATGGATGGATGAATGGATGGATGGATGGATAGAGGGATGGATGGATGGTATGGATAGATGGATAGATAACATATTTGATCGATATATAGGATAGTTAGACGAACGATAGATAGACGGATGATGGAATGGATGGATGGATGGATGGGATTAAATTATTTGATCGAACACTAGATTAGTTAGACCAGAACGATAGATAGACGGATGGGATGGTTGGATGGATCAAAATATTTGATCGATATATAGATGTTAGACAGAACGATAGATAGACGGATGGATGGATGGATGGATAGATTAAAATAATTTGATCGATATATAGGATAGTTTGACCGAACGATAGATAGACGGTTGGATGGATGGATGGATGATGGATAGATAAAATTTGATCGATATATAGATAGTTAGACAGAACGATAGATAGACGGATGGATGGATGGATGGATGGATTGGATGGATAAAATATTTGAGTCAAGATTATAGATAGTTAGAACGATAGACGGATGGTGGATGGTATGGATGGCATGGATGGGATAGATAAATATTTGATCGATAATAGATAGTTTAGACAAAGGGAACGATTAGATAGACGGATGGATGGATGATGGATGGATGGATGGATAGATAAATATTTGATCGATATATAGATAGTTAGACAGAATGATAGATAGACGCGATGGAATGGATGGATGGATGGATGGTATGGATAAATAAATATTTGATCGATATATAGATAGATAGACAGAAGATAGATAGACGGATGGATGGATGGATGGATGGAATGGATGGATGAATAGATAAAATATTTGATCGAAATATAGATAGTTAGAAAGAACGAGTAGATAGTCGGGATGGATGGATGCGATGGAATGGATGGATGGATAGAGAAAATATTTGATCGATATAAAGGATTGTTAGACCGAACGATAGATAGACGGATGGGATGGGAATGGATGGGATGGATGGATGGATTGGATAAAATATTTGATCGATATTTAGATAGTTAGACAGAACGATAGATAGACGGTGGGATAGGATGGATGGATGGATGGATGGATAGATAAAATATTGATCGAGCATAGATAGGATAGTTAGACAGAACGATAGATAGACGGCAATTGGATGGATGGATGATGGATGGATGGATGGATGTAGATAAAATCTTTGATCGAATTATTAAATGATAGTTAGGACAGAACGATAGTAGACGGATGGATGGATGGATGGATGGAGGATGGATGAGGATGGATGGATGGATGGATGGGGATAGAGTAAGGGGGGGAGGAGGAGTAGAGGAAAAGAAGGGGAAGTATATGGGGGGGGTTAGAAGGGTGGTAGAAGGGATAAGGGCATGTAGGGGATGGATGGATGGATGGATAGATGGATAGATATAATATTTGTTCGATATATAGATAGTTAGACAGAACGATAGATAGACGGATGGATGGATGGAATGGATGGATGGATAAAATATTTGATTCGCTATATAGGATAGTTAGACAGAACGTAGATAGACGGCTTGGAATGGATGTTGGATAAAAATTTGATCGATAATTTAGATAGTTAGACAGAAAGATAGTTGACGGATGGATGGATGGTATGCGATAGATAAAAATATTGATTCTTGAGTCCTGATATTACTAGATAGTGGTAGACAGAAACGATAGATAGAACGGAACATATTGGATGCGATATGGGATGGAGGTGTGAATGGACTGGATAGATAAAATATTTTGATCAAGAATATAATATGATATAGATTTTTAGACAGAGACGATATGATAGATGGTATGGATCGAAGGCATAGGCAATGCGATGGCATCGGGCGATGTTGATTAGTATAAAAATATTTTGATTCGGATATTTCATCAATAAGGATAGTTAGGACAGAACGAGTAGATAGCACGGGGACTTAGTCTTATGGTATGGATGCGACTGGATGGAATGGGGAATGGATAGATAATAATATCGAGTTCGCATCGCAGTTTATTATAGATAGTTAAGACAGAACTGATCCTAGATAGGATGGGATGGATGGATGGATGGATGGATGGATGGATGGATAAAGATCGATTATATTAGATAGTTAGTCAGAACGATTAGATAGACGGATGGGATGGATGGATAGGATGGATGGATGGATAGATAAAAATATTTTGGATCGAATATATAGATAAGAGTTAGGACAAGAACGATAACAAGATTTAGACGGTATGGATGGAGATGGATGGATGGATGGATGGTATGCGATAGATAAAATATTTGATCGATATATAGATAGTTAGGACAGAACGATAGATAGACGGATGGAATGGATGGATGGTTGTTATGGGATGGATAGAAAGATTAAAATATTGTTGATCAGATTCCTATAGATAGACAGAACGCAAATAGGATATAGATGATAGACTAAAAACAAGAGAGAGACGATAGAGATCATAGATAGGAACAGAACGATTAGGAGAGATCATTAGATAGCAGAACTATAGATAGATTTTTAAGAATTTTTTTTATTACATAATATCTATAAAAGCAAAGATCCACCCATCAAGAGAATAAAAGAATACAAACAGCCATCTGTTGTTTAAAACAATTCTATCCCAAGATAGCGCGTTAATATTAATTACAGGACTGTTCAAACAGAGGGAAACGTGAGCCCTAATGAAGATTGGAGAATCAGTGTGCCACAGCCCACCCTCACATACAGACCACTCGCCCAGAGCAAACTACAGAGTAACAAATCAGAGTCGCGCGCTGAAGTAAGTGAATGATGTGCGTATTCTGTACTCAGCAGTGATCGGCAATGAAAAATTCGGTGCATTGGTCCGATGAACGGGAGACCACTATCGGCGACAAGCTTGACGGTAACTTGTGCCTAGCCACAGGTCCCCCCCCCCCTTCTAGCATTAAGTGTCCTGCCTCATGTCCCAACAGTCAGCCCGCTGTCATCATCAACGAGATGCCTGTTTTTTTAAACTCCTTCGTCCTATATCTGAAATATTCAAAACCCAAGAAGACGAAAAAAAAGGATCTAGTCCCCAAGCCAGTGACCAGCGATAATTGGCCCTAAACAAATTGGTCGAATATTTGAATTAAGTACTCATAACCTATGCTCGGTAAATGTTAATAAGGGTTCACGATTGTGCTGAGGTGAAAGTAAAAAGTTAGGAGAAAGAAATACGCGCGTTATCAGTATGTTGGGATCCGTGCACAGAGGCACCCTGCTTAAAGTGGGACAGACGTCCATAATTATCACCACAACAAACTTCTATCTCAGGCTAAAGGAAAGCGAAAAAAAAAAATAAATCACGTCAATAGCCTACTTGAGCTTAAGAACTTCTAAGAATCGATAAATACCTATGCCAAAACAATAATAAGACAAATATTTCGGTGAGAAAGCCGGACCACTTACTGGCTATGCTTGTCTTGTAGTCCCACAGTCTGCGATATTAACTGCTTCTAATTAATATGCTACATCCTGTAGACTTTGACAGCCCAAGATTAGTGAGGGGACAACTATAATTATGTTATATTTCTTATGAATGACACGTAAAATATCGATTGACATTCTAACAAGCTCAATAAGAAGATAGTACGTCTCATCATTCTAGGAGCGTGGTCTAAAGACTTTCTAATAGACAACAAGGACCCGGCTGTTGAAGGGAAGCCGCCCAAGCCGTGTGTAATGTTCATTTGTGTTTGTTGAGGTCTGAAGGCTGGAGAACGCGCCAACTCATGGAGTGAGATTGAAGAGGGATGGGTGGGGCTGATCAGCGAGAGTTGTTGAAACCACGCCGTCATTTTTGGAACTTTCGGTATTTTGAGACTCAAGCCTTTCGGGATGTTTTTAGTCCCATAACTTTGCGAATAGCATATTTTGGTGTATGAAAACATTTGCGACTGTAAACACAGGACCAAAACTAGAGATGATGAAAAATATCACTGAGCAATAATGTAGCTCAATTCAAAACCCATGTTGTGCCAGAGGTAAAATAACTGCCTATAAGTTCGCAAATAAGTACCTAAAGAATGATTTTTTTTTTTTCCTTTAAAAGAAGATCAAGCATCACCTGACCGTCTGTGTTATGGAGCCCACAGATTCAGCTCCAGTTCCGAAACCTACAACGCCTGATGGCTTCTAAGCGCTTAAGACTCACTATTATGATTTTTTCATTGCACAATAGCTATCACACAATATGAAATAGAGTTGCATTACACGTGACCAAGTGTCAATTTAAAAGACATTCTGCTCTTCTGGTTGATGACACTCTCACAAAAAGCTTCGTTTATTTGTTTAACATTTAATGCTAAGGTTATTAAGTAAGTAGAACTAACATGAAACCGAATAAGAAATGACAAGACGAGCAAATACATATCGGGTTTCAGTATTTCTTAATCCTTTGCTAAAGTAATGCAATAGGAAAATCCAGCTGTGTTTTGGTGGTTGTTCATGTTAATTTCAACAGGGTGCGTGAAACTACATGTTACAAGATGCCCATTTGATTTTAGTAGTGTCCAGCTTAGTAAATTGTTAGCAAGTACAACATTTGATAATATCAGATTAATTAACATGCTGCTAGAGTTAATAATTACTTTAAAAGCTAATGAAACACACATACATGCCAGGTATATATTAATACACACAATTAGTATATAAAACAGCATTACTATACACACAGCATTATACCTATATTATGATATTTATGTGTGATATGTAACTATATGTGGATCGTGTGTGTCCATGGGTGCTGGATGTAGCTCTCAATCTAACACTACAGTATATGTGTGGTAAGTAATATTTTATGATTGTGCTGTGATATTACTATAGTATATATATGTCGTTATAATATAGCTGTCGTAATGAGCAGGACAAATGAAAATATCGATACTATTCATATAACTGGTGATTCATTAATATGTGCTTTGGTGTTGATGTTGTGTAACACATGATGTTTGTGATGCTATATACGTATATATGTGTCAGCTATAATCATGTGTTGCTATTATCAGACTATACCCATGTGATGTTGTGGTGTGTGTGCTATAACATTATATGCTGCTCATGTGGTAGTGTGTGTGTACATACGCTGTGTGTGACTGTGTATTATATATTAATTATGATAGTACTATACTTTAATATAGGTAAAATATAATATTGCATAAAGGTATGCTATAATATATATATCACTATGTATATATTTATATATATATTAATAATAGTGACTATCAAAAAATGTTAAGTATAATTATTTTATAAAACTTTAAAAAAACTAACAGGACTTAGCAACACAAAATGGAAGTTTGTTCTCTGCTACACTAGCAATAAATTAATACCACTAAGTCATTGCAGATTTTATTATTCTCACAGTTCCAGTTTTTATAAACCCGCTTTCTGATAAACCTTATAAATGGTTATCAATCTTGCGCTAAATTCTGCACAGATGCCCATAGTTATTAAAGTCGAAGCGAAATTAAAGCGGATTATAAACATTCAACTATGAAAAAAAATATCTGAATTGTCAGACCAAAAAGTAACTTTCCATTTATTATCATTCCCTTAGGCTAGAAACAAAAACTACATACCATAATGCCATTCTGACATCGAGTGTTAAAATTCATACCTCACAAAAACGTTTTAATGGCCAACATACTCTTAGTTGTGATACCTATGTTTAGCCGACAAATCTTATTTTTTTTGAAAAAGAAAAATGCAGAATTGAAACGCTTTCATGGAAATTGTAAGACATACTTTTAAATAAACTTTTTTTTTTTTTATTTTTTTTTTTTTTTCTGGTTTTCCTCAGTAATCATAGATGAATTTCTGTATTGACAACAAGGCCTTTAAATACGGTAGAGCCCAATATGGAGTTTGTTAATGATCAGGTACACAGAACGTGACATTCTGTCGGCGCAGCCGTGACATTTTACAGAGGCTACTGTGAACGCAGCAGGTTCATGACTGGAGCTTTGTTTAATTAAAAAAAAAAAAAAAAAAAATATAATTATAGGTAATATAGTATATATAAATAGTAATTTCAGGCAGCTAATTGACAAGAAGGTGGCTTAGTTCAGTCAGTTCAACCAAGCAAACAAGTCCCACACATCACTACTGTTAGCCCTTGAACAAGAGACTTATTCTCACTACCCGAAGGAAACTCCAAACAGCATAATGACCTTGAGAAAAAAAAAAGCATCTTCTGTGAGGCTCTAAATAAAAGATTTCCGCACAGAAAAAAATACTCATCGCTCCAATCGTTACTACAAACTCTCCAAGAAGTCACTGTAGTTTACAGAAAGCACCATGTCATCCTATCTGATGAAACACCAAACACCAACAAAACACAAAACAAAAAATAAAAAATCACTAGGTTTTAATTGCCGCAACAGTTGTCACGCAAAGGAACTGTAGGCGACCGCGCCACCACAAAGGTACCTGTTGTTGCCCATGATCGATCTCCTAAATACTATGGTCTTGATTCATCGCAACTCTTTTACATAAACTCACTAATAATTGTGCAGTTAAATATTTCAATCTACTTTTTGCATATTCAAATTAAGGGAAATCATAGCAGGCCAATTCTGACTACTGATTTCATTATTATCAGTATAATATAATTCTCAAATAAAAAGTAAAGTGATTAGGAAGTGACTGAGATTTTTCCCATATACCGTCTACTTATTGATATAATGGCGTTGTTTTCATAGTTATGAGTCAAGTAAACATAACTTGACTAACACTAGGGGCGGCTTGTCTCTTAACCTGATGTGATACCTTATTATTACTAGTACTGGTATTATACAAAGTGTATTACTATGTATATTTACATTGGGGTAAATACACTGCCTGTTCACATAAGTGCAGATGCTTACTTGTGTGTGTGTATATATATATTAAGTATATATACACACATTACCAACCGATATATATTAAATCGTTACATGGGGTCAATGAACCATAAACTGGTGAACAACTGTTTTGCTCGTGTCACAAGTGCTTTAAAATCATTTTGATAAATCATAACATGCCATATATCACTTTGTTCTATAATAAACCTATTGAGTTTGAATTCTGAATTTTAGCTACAATTTATGAATACCATAGTTTATGTTAATGCATATGTCTTAACACCCTTCTAATATGTCAAGTGGTACCCCCCCCCCCCCCCCCCCCCCCCCCCCCCCCCCCCCCCACAAGATGGAAGAAGATGGACGAAAAACTGCTTAATAGATAAAACTAAAATGAGATAAACAAATACGCATGGCCGATCATTTCAGGTTTTGGGGGGGAAAAAAACCCAATCTTCATGACGTTGCCTACGTAACCGTCAGTCTAGAGAATCTGACCATTGAAATAGCCCAAAGCCAAATATCAAGTTTGTGTCATTCAATTAAAGTAAAGATCCACAGAGGTGATGAAAGTCAACTCAGAACTGTCTCTATACAACCAAAAGCAGAATTCAAAAAACAAATCCACTCTGGAACCCGTGCAAGAGGGAGCACTGACTGAAAACGCAGATCGATGTAGCCTACCGAGAACATTTCCTGGAGGAGGAACTTCATCCCAGTTACCTACTCTTCCTACGCTCCATGCCGGCCCAATCAGCATAGCGTAGAGGCTGTCCACAATGGCTACAGCATGGCCGCATTGTGGGGGAGGGACGTCTGTAATTAAAAACTTCAACCTATGAGAACAACCCATCAGGAAGCTGAAAGGAGGAAAAAATGACCAACCAAACAATCCCCACTCTCCAGGCATTTGGGATCTCATATTAACGAGACATGCCACACGTGACTCATTAAATAGGGAGCAGTGAATTGAGAAACATTACAATCAATCAACCGATTGATAAGTCAACCGATCGACTAGATGAGACAGTTCGACGTTCGATATAATCAATCAAATCGATCGATTAATCGATAAATCAATCAATCAATCAATCAAAGCCCCCCGATATGTCAAACCTGATCGATCGATAAATCAATCAATCGATAATCAATCAATCGATCGATAAATCAATCAATCAATCAATCGATCGACGTATGTTCAAACCGCCGAGGTAGATCGAGGATCGTATTCAATAAAATCAATCAATCGAGTCGATCATTCAATCTATCTAATTAGGGATGGTATTGACAAAAATTATATATATATAGCAAATGCTCCTCTCTAAGCTAATTTTTCAAGCTGACTAACACGTTTATGACGCCGTCACAGAATATGTTTTTTCTGAGGTAAATGTGACGCTACGTGACATTGTTTACAAGCTGTTTTACTGATATATTTCTGCAAGATAGATCCATCGATCCAACCATTATAATATAATCAATATGCAACTTTTTCTATTTGGGCAGGAGGCCAGTGCCTTTTGATATAAAATGGTGCAGTTTTTTTTTTCTTTTCAGTTCAAATCGCAATCTCAATAACTCTCCCCCCCCAAAATCATTGCAATTTATTCTTTTTTTTATAAACCGCGCCAGCCTGAAAAGCTGCATTTTGAAATCACCTTTGTGTGGAGGCTTCCGCTCCTCATTTGAAAACGTTCTTAATGGCTGATGATGGAGGAGTTCTATGCAAATTCGTCTCAGAGTCTTCAACGAACGTCTCAATTGTACGAGTCTTATAATAGTTTCTCGGTAATAATGTAATAATTAGCTCCCGACAGCTTCAAGCACAACATGAGGAAATTAATTGGAAATGAACCCGAAACGAGGCAGAGCAGCTTTCATTTACCCGAGTTCAAGTTCACCGGGGTTAAGGATTATTAATTGTGTGATGATTTATGTCATGAATTGCATTAATGCTTGGATAAGGAAACTGTCTGTAGTTATTAAGACAGGCTAACAGCTGCTCACCAGTCTTTTTTTTATATTCTTGTAATTATACTAGACAGCGCCAGTGACGGATAGTATTTGGGTTATGCTCCCCCGAGCACAAACACCTTTTGGCCTTTTCTGACGGACACCACTGTAGACTCGTGCAAAGGCCACAAAATGCTCTTTGTCATCCTCCTCCATTGCAGTTCTGACCGAAAGAGCCATCTGTCTGCGCACACAGAGCATCTGCAGAACACACAACCACATGAAATAAAGTTGATGAGCACTTCAGAGGAAAATATACAATGATAGTTGCTGTGGATTCGGGAAATACCTATTATGCATTTTTACATTTTCATACTTTCTTTTTTTTTTTATTTTTTTGCATAATGTTGCTGTAATCGGGGTTGAGCGTGAAAAAGCTCTGCAAAAGTTACAAAACACAAAGTCCCTCCAGCCTGCCCCGGGAGTTATTCTTTGTATCAGCATCACCGTTTCTTCATGGATCTCCCTGAAACACCTCTATTGTGGGTTTTCTCCCGGGAACAAACATGTCACAATATTCCACATTTAAAGGGCACCTATAAAAAAAAACCAAGATGTGATGTAAGTCTCTGATTGGACATTTTGTGTGAAATTCGCCCGCTGTGTCTCCAGAACGTTACTCCGCTGTCTGAAGTTTCAGCTCAAAATCCCCACAGATCATTTATCAAATTTGCCCCTATTTGGGTTTGAGCAAAAACATGACGTTTTTGTGTGTGTCACTTTAAATGCAAATGAGCTGCTGCTCCCTGCCCCCTTTCAGAAGAGGGCGGTTAAGTAGCCCGGCTCTTTCTTAACAGCTCAAACAACAAACAAAGCTGGAGGAATTGGAGGGAATCTCACGCAGACTCAGGAAGAAGTTCCAACTTTTAGAAGTTTCTGAACGGTTAGTGGAAAATTGATGGAGTTGCTGTGGAGTTGATCACCTCATCACTAGCATGTGTCGTCATGTTCATCTTTTTTCCTTGAATCGACCCTCGTTTGTGAAGCTGGTCCGGCGTAAAATGACGGCATCAACAACACTCGACTGCAACAACTCTTCCTCTTCTCTAAAGCAGCTCAACATGGCCCGGCCCCCAAGAACACGCAAAAAGGGGGCGGGGCCATGTTGAGCTGCTTTAGAGAAGAGGAAGAGTTGTTGCAGTCGAGTGTTGTTGATGCCGTCATTTTACGCCGGACCGCTTCACAAACGTCATTTTAGATGTGTTTTGCTTTTTAAGGACCACAACAAACGGCTGGTAGCAACTACAACGGCTTCTTCCTGGATTGGTGAAGTTGCCCACACTACCAGCCGTTTGTTGTATCATTAAAGTCCTTAAAAAGCAAAAACACCTCTCATTTACATTGAACTTTGAGCGTCGTAACTTTGCAGATGTTGTTTCTGCTCAAACAGCAACAATACACACTAACTAACGCTTAAAAAGTGAAATCATAATCAAACCACCCCTTTAATGAATTCCCAGCAAAGGCATATGCAAAACAAAGGATTGAGGCTTGGTTGAGTTAGTTGGTAGTTTGCTGAAGTGGTATGGTAAAAGCGCCGGGGTGGGACATTTCCCAAACACAAGCGAAACGGCGTAAATACGCCCGTACTAGGACCAAATCACAACACACTGCTCTAGCCGACCAATCAGAGCACAGAGTGCTTTTCAGGAAGGAGGGGCTTCATAGAGACGGGAACTAAACAGGGCGTTACTGACAGAGTGGGAAGAGAAGAAGAAGAATGTGGGGAAAATAATATTTTTGAACATTCAAACATAATACAGTAATGAACAAGGTTTACGCCTCTTTTTACTCATTCACTGTGACACACTCATCATTAAACGGATGCAGTTCTTGCCTGTGACACCAGCGCGTGGGGGTGGGGCGGCGGGTGTTGTGGTGGCCGGGGCTGCTGGGGTCGAAGTACCTCCAGCATCAGCTGACCGGGGTTTTCTGCGCTCTGATTGGCAGCTTGTCTCTCAGCGTGCGCTGCCGACGACGCGCCCCCTATACAGTGGCCACTTCTCTTCTCTGGGCGATCTCCTCTTGAGTCAACGGCCTGAAGGTATGAAAACATCAACAAATCATAAATCACGTCTTAAACTCCGAAATCAGATCACTGCACAGTTTTATTTAATTTTATAGCACACTATTATTCCAATGCAATTTGCTTTTGAAATTGTTCACACTAGTAATTATGAGTCGCTGGGTTTGTCCATTTTCAACCCAACTTGGGTTGTTTTTAACAGCAGAGAGTTAATTTAACATGCAAAATATCAGTATAATGATTTAAAAGTTATTTTTGACCAGTGTATCTAACATAAATCTTAAATTACTGAAAAAAAAACAGGTTTTTTTTCACAAACAGGGGGAGTAGGGAGTTTGCCTCAGGGTTCAGTTCTTGCGTCCTCTCCTATTCTTCTCCATTTACACTGGGTCCCATCACTACAAAGCTCATGGTTTTCTCCTACCCTGCTATGCTGATGACACACAACGTACTACCTGTCCTTCCAACCAGGGATGATTCCGACAGTAGCTGTGCACGGATCTCAAGCTGTCTTGGCGGACATCTCCACGTCGGATGAAGAACACCACCTGCAGCTCAACCTGGCAAAGACTGAGCTTTTAGTCTTCCCTGACTCCACTCCTACTCTACAGAGAGACACGACATCAACATACAGCTTTGATACAACCACCATTACCCCCATTAAAAGAGTCGGCCAGAAATCTTTGCGGAGTTATCGTTTCTCGATGACCAACTGAACCCTTCAGAAGACCACATCTCATACAAGTTACGAGTCCGCTAGATTCATTGCCAGATTTCGCCACTCTCCGCGACAATCATGTGAAAATCCCAGTCCGCTTCCACTGACTGAGCACGAACCAAAGACACTAATTCTGCTTGTCCAGGCCCTCTGGTTTATTTCAAGGCTTATGATTAACTGCCAATTGCTCTTCTGGCTGGACTGCCATCAAGCGCATTTTTACATCCCCCCCCCCCCCCCCCCCCCCCCCCCCTCCACAAACCATTCTTCATGATTCGATCCAGAGAACGCTGTCTAGCTCGTCTTGTCTTCAACGAAGTCCTATAGATGAGAAGCCCAACGTCACGGTCCATTCTCTTCCATCTCATCTGTCGCACTGCCGCTAACACCCTCGCGTCTACTTGCTGCGCCATCTAAGTTCCAAACGCGGCTGAAATGCTTACAGATCCACCACAGGCTCTGCACCTACTTGCCCTAACCTCCACACAACTGCTACAACAGCTAACGTCCACCAGAAACGCCTGTTTGCATGATCAGCTATAAGGAGCGAAGGCTATGTAGCCGTTACCGTCACAGAGAAAGCGGCACAAAATCACTCTCCCAGAACTCTTGCTTCGTTCTCTGCTCCAACTGCTGGTGGATGATGAATACATCCCTACTTTTCATCAAGTGAACGCTCAGAATCTCCCCATGGCCAATATTCAAGAAGACAGCATGAAAACTTCATCCTCTTCGGTTGGAACAACTTGATCCCCCCTCATAAAAAAAAAAAGTATATAAAACACCGTTTCGCTTCCTCACCTTTTCCCTTCCTACTCTCCAGTCTGTGCTTATAGTAATGATATGACACTTGTATTGTGAGCCACCTCCTGTGTATATTTACAATATCATGCAAGAATTCGCCTTGTTTGTTTTCCTTCTCACTTGTAAGTCGCTATTGGATAAAAGCAGTCTGGCCCCCCAAATTGACTAAATAGTATTAAAAAAACCAAGATGAGCTCAGTTTTTTTTTAACGTCAGCTGACTGTAAATATCGGCAAGACATGTCAATTTCAAAAAGCAAAGATAAGTGAAGCATGATTCCAATATTTTCTATTGATTTTTCAAAAGGACCAAAATGGAGCTTGACCCAGACAAGTCTGTTAAACAGAACAGCCCGAACAAATTACAATCGTCTTCGAACCTGGGAGAATATAAATCTCAAAACTGCTCAAGTCAAACTGCGCTAGGAAAGGGAAGAAATGTACCAAAAAGTCACCTTTGAAACTACGACCAACCGTCAAGCACTAATAATAGTGCTTTTTATGCTCCCAAGCAATCAGATCCAATCGAAGATTCTAGAACTCATGTTTGCCTCCAAAACCGCGTTTGCCATGTATAATTAAAGATACAAAAATCATCATAATGCCATGACCGTGATGGCTTCCATCTGAAGTGGAGATGCACAGTACGTTGGGGATATGAACTGATTGTTACGGACTATGAAACAAATCGCTGAGGAGTGAACCTAGCAGCCAACAACTGCTGCATCATTAAGATTTTGACTTTATTTCTAAATATTACGATCCTATGCCGGCTTTACATGGCAACACTTTGCTCTAATTGGCCTCGGAAAGACATGCAGCGGTGAACCTGAGGCTGAAAAATGTGGAGTTTCATCATTAGTTTACTTTTTATGACACAGCAAAACACTTGCCAAACAAGCCGCTAAATTGAGATAGACGAAAAGCTCAGAATTGACCAGAAAGCGACGTGTGTGGCCCACGGCTGACTTCAAACAGAGTTGATTCTTTAGAATCAATGACTTCACAGTTCATGCTGGCTATATCCTATACGTGTCATCTTGAGGAGTGTCCTAGGAAACTGCAAATACTGTCCGATCAATCCAAGCTAAATATTATATATCCAAGTTATTTTTGTGTGCGTTCTTATTTTCTAGCATAAACATAAACAATAAAGTTCCACTTCAAACCTATCACAAGTCAAAGAGGGTCTATGTTGAGCTGTTCTTTTGGTTGCACTTCAAAATATCTTGCCTCTTCTTCGTGTGTTCAGCAGGAAGAAATGAAACATCACACAGGTTTGCGTTTGAAGCGCGTGAAGGTAAACGATGACAGAATTATTTAGATTTTTACGGCTCACGTGAACTAACCCCTTTCTAATACTTTTTATAGCCTTCACCATTAAATAAACAAAGCACATATTGAAACCCTTTAAACCCATGAAGAGCTTTTATTTCAAATACACAAAAAAACAAAGACCTTCATAAGCAATAAAACAAGGATGAGTCAAACAATGCGGGGTTATGATAGACAAAATTACTAAATCTTTTACGGGGAAGAAAATCATTACATTTGAGAAGATTCTTATGCGGAGATAGGAGTGAAACTGCTGATAAATCAGACATGCGAAAATATACAATGTTTTCACAAATCATCTTTTGTTGGTTATTCGAAATTTTAGAAATAACTCAGGAAGCGAAATAGAGAGGTGGATTGGAGCGTTCCAAATTGTTGTGGCGAACAGCAATAACAGAATAAAGTAATGTCAAAAGTTACAGAATTTTGCCGGTTTTGTTTTTAAATCTGTTGATGACAGCCGGAAGAATGAAAATAGGTTGTTGTGGTATGATTTAGGGATCATCTGGATGATGATCGTACACCGTTTCGATGAATGTGTAAATTTTCCGATATGGATGCCTGAGGCGCCGTTTACATGATGGGTTAACATGCAAAAAAACGTCTACATTTGAATTATACTTTCGCCACTAATGTGCCGCCATGTGGTCCGACAGCTTTGCATGTTCTGCCGATTACGCTTGTCAGTTGAAACTCCGTGAGGAACTATCTCTTCTGCTCTGCATGCAATGGATTTACATATTGATTTTTAATCGCCAGAACTCTTGCTGTTTAATAAATTACGATGTTAGGCCCATGTTGTATCAGGACCGAGCGAAAAACCGGCGATATTATAAATGACCACGCTATCTTCTAGCTATATCTATGTTACATACGAGTTTTTGTGCGGGCTTCAAAACCCACTATCAAAAACATCGCGTTCAAATTTGTAGTTTTGAGTCCCAAAACCCAATCATTCTCCAATGAACATAATGACATAGAGCTATCTTGATTTATATGGTATGATCGTTTTTGACGCACATATTACAGTATGATAGTACAAATAAAAAAAAAAAAAAAAGATGAATTCATTTATTATTTGATTGTCGTTTTTTTTTTTTGTATAAATCAGCAAATAACTCAGGCATCACACTCTAAGGAAGTTAATAATAAAGTACGTGCTTCATTATTTGGTCCCATTGCCATAATAAGTTCAGAGAACTGCTAAGGCTTTCAATTTACACCTTATTATTGATAGTTGTGACTCAAGGCAGTCAAGTTCTGAAAATAATTATAGATAATATATTATTTTTTTATCTTGATTTATTTATTTTTTTTTATACCACCGCGTGGTGGACACTCTAATTTTCAGAGGAAATAAACTATGCGTTTCCTCGTTAGTAATGGTGCATTAAAAACTTTTCTAAGTTGCTTTTACTTATTGTGAGTATTTTCTAACATTCAGGAGCATGTTGTTCATTAATTTGCATTGTGAATTTTTGCGCCTCCAGCCGTGGTACGACTTCAGGTTTAAAGGGGGTTAATTAACTGTTGATCAAATTGACAATATTGCCCGGTAAACACAGCGATAAGCCTAAGTTGAGTATAGGACCACTCCAGCAAATTATTGCTGCGAAAAATCGAGAAATGGAGTGCAGTTATGTCGAGATTTACCCATCATGCGCGATAGAAAGGCCTGCAAATAGGGGCCTTATTTATTCAGTTTAGAAGCCGAATGTTACATGCACCGATTGTTTTCTAGAATGATTTTAAAAATTATTTTTTACTAAGGGGAATTAAATACCAGATGTTGTGGGATATTGTGTCTTTATACGGTAGCGAAAAAGTGATGGGGAATACAAGGCGTATCCTTAAAAAAAAAAAAAGTTGGCTGTAACTATCATCTGAAGACCAATGAAAACAAAAGCAATGGTTATGATAGATTTTAATCGGGAGAACATCTGGAAATATTAATTACAATATTAATTTGGGGTGCGATAAATTACACTAAATAACGGAGAGAGAAAAACCTCAATTAGATCCTCTAGTTTATCTAGGTTAACTGTACCATTTAACTCTATTACTAGTTTTCTTTTTCAAAGATCATAGTGCAACAGCAACCATACGCAATTGTGAATTTGACCACAATATAAACTAATTTAGGTCTTTTTAAAACAACACGTTCACCCCTGCCTCCTTTTGAACTTCCAGCTCTATCAGTGCTTCAATCAATGTTGCGTGTCTCAAAGTAGCTTTAATATGAGTCCCAAATCACCACTGTTTTCCCTTTTTAAAGAAGTCTACAATGTGTCACTTGATATTGGCGAATAATATGAATCAGCAGCATGAAGCTCGTTTACAACGCCGGGCCACTGTGGGTCAATAGGAAGTATGATTGGGCTAGGAGAACCTAATACGGCAAAGCTCTTTTAAAGAAACCGCAAAATAGCACAGGATTGTTATTTTGTAATTCTCTTCAAAGGAAGAAAAAAGTATGGATAGCAGGAATGGAAAATTATAAATTGTTTCTAAATACTGCTCTACGGCATCAAAACACAATCTACTCGCGATAAAAACACTTCATCAAGTGTTTCAGCGCTGCAATGACGTTACAACTGACAGATGTTTTCCACTTGGAAACAACTTTTATGTACCAAATAATAATTACATTTTGACAAATTACATGCATCTCTTTTAATTGATGATTCCCATCCTCACCCCCCCCTCTCCTTATATAAATATCGTTTATATAAGACAATTAGGATTTCAATTAGTCAATATAAATAACTGATGGATCTCAAAGCGAAACCAGAGGTTTTCGAATCTCACCACCGCTTCAGCCTGTAAAAAATGAGCGACAAGACTAATAAGATACACATACCTAACAAAGTTCGACTAAATGATTAAAACCAAAGGATTTTTTGTGACTACGGAAAAATTTAAAATGTACAGAAACATTCAAAAATCACACATTGACTTCAACATATGTCAGTTTATTAATATTAATTATTTCTCTCTTGTGCTTTTGGCACTGTGTTTATCGTAAAAAGAAAGAAATAGAAAATCAGAAAATAGGTCCACCTAAATTGTGCATTAATATTATATCATATTAATCAACATATATATTACACACACACCACACCACACACACATTATATACGCATATATATAAAAGGTTGTTTGGCTAAATTTTAAAAAGGCTTTAATGCCAAAAAACTTCTATGCCAAGATAGAAACAAACTTTTTAGAAAATAGATAGCTTTCTACTTCAATGTGCTTAACACATTGGCTTTTATTTCAGTTTTCTTCAATGATGATAAAGCTGTGTTTACAACGGTGTTTTAATTCACTAACATCACAATATTAATTCAATGAATTACAAACGCTAAACCCATAGAAGATCCAATGATCGGAACCCCCGAAATGTTCCACATCTCCATGTGCCCGAACACGAACGTGCCGCCAGAAGATTCTAAATATAAGAACCTTCTCTCTCTCTTCAGAGTTGTATTTTCAAAAGAGAATCACCTTCTCCTATTCCGAACGCAAGTGTTTATGGCCATAATCATCATGTCTCGTGCAGACATGTGAATATTACGGAACACAGTTTACCGATCCCAATTTTCTCGCCCTGACCGACTGCCTTGTGCCAATTAATAAAAGCCTCAGCGACCCAGCAGCCCGATCAGGCAAGCCAACACAATTAGCCGATGTCCATGCAGACGGCACTGCTGTAAGAGTGGCTGACTAACAACTCCCCACAAAAAATCGCGCAAACCTCAAATACTCCACTACACACACAATGCAGCCCTAAATTGATGCCTTGCTATGGCAACCCCAAATGGTGCGAAGGAATCGCCCATTTCGTGCTTTGCCAGGTTTCTCTGCATAGCCATACAACCAGTTCATTCAACTTGGAGAAGAGTAAGGAAGTTTATTAAGATCGCAAATTACAAAGCCAGACTTCGACACTGAGTACATGGTCCATTCCAATTTCCATGATTTATGACAAGGGCAGGGACGGCCAAATCTGAATACATCACTAGGTAATTTTTTGTTTTTTTTTTGTTAAATGTTCCAAATAAGATCCATTACTCAGCGAATCAAAAAAAGTTTTTGGGAGTCTAAGGCAAGAATTTTTCATGCTTTTGAAAGTAGTCTCAATTATTTAATTCGAATCATAATATTCATCATGAAACTATATATCAGAATTTATAATATGCTACATTTAAATATATTTTACAAAAGTATTTTTTTTTCTGTTCCACTGTCCAAAGGGTTGGTGTAAAGGGATGAACTTTGGTGGAGGACTCAAATCGGGCTATTTTATTAATAAAAATAAAATAAAGCAAACGAAAGGACTTATACCCGTGGGGATTTGTCCGGATGGACTGGACAAAGGCGCAATGGCCCAGGCGCACAAAACGACGAACATGCGCGGGAACAAGCCGCTATGAACGGGTACGACGAACCGACGCTGGCTGTCACACCCACACACCGGTTTTCAACATTATAAAACATATTGATGACGGTGTTTTGGCGGTTCATTGAGTACAAGACATTAAAAATACGCCGATTTGCCGTGGCCTGAAAAACAGCTTGAGTTCTTTGCTTGCCTAAAAACGCCGGCGCCACTCTGTGAAAACTCCAGTGGAACGGCTTTACCCTGACGTATGAACACTGCCAGAATCGTCGTTATTATGTAGCACTGTAGAGTCCCTATCCTCCCTTATGTCTGTACAACGTGGAAGTAATATGCCGTATTTCTACGGTGAACCTTGAAGAGATGAGCCTCAACGCGTCTGCAAATAAGAAAACACATGCCCGAAGTAAAACAAAACATGCAAATTAAAAAAAAAAAAACGTAGATCATCAGTTTTGACAAATCACATAATGCCCATCGCAAATCCTCACTAACACATGCAAACAACACATAAATCGCACTGCAGTAGTACAAAAACACGACTCGCTGCAAATAATATCTAGCACAAACCACACACAACGGAAATGTTTTCAAAATGGGGGACCCCAAAAAGGTGACGTGACACCTACTTGGACACACAGCACAAACTAAAAAATATTAAAATTATGATTATGTAGGCATCGTAATTATCCAATGTAATGTAGTTTTCTACTGACAGAAAAGGTGTTTTAATATGTAAGGGCCCATTTGCATTGTTCACTCACTTTCAATCATTCAACTTTTAAGAGTATGGATCATTTAAGTGAGATGTATTTAATAATATTCGTTAATCATCTGTAGATGCCACTTAAGATGTAGACTGTCACTGTGTTTTTTATTATTTGCATGTGTTTCTTTTATATCTGCTATGTGTTTTTTTATTTTAGCCTTGGTGGTCAATGTGCATTTTTTATTTGCAGTGTGTTTTCCTTATTTTTGCAGCACACGTTATTGTCAAACTGATAAGTTTTTTTATTTATTGCATGTGTTTTTTTTATTTTGCATGTGTTTTTTTCTTTTGCTGCATTGTGTTTCCTTTCAGGATTTGCCATGTATTTTTTGAGTTTGCGCTCGATTTGGGATGTGTTTTTCTTATTATGCATGCACATGTGTACCATTGCTCAAACTGGATCATCGTTTTTTTTCTTATTTTAGCAAATGTGTTTTGTTTTATTTTCGCATTAGTGTTTTTTTATTTGCCATGCTTAATGGGGTTCGGGCGTTTTTGATTTGCCATATGTTTTTTATTCTGCATGATGTTTTTTTGCCATGTGTTTTTTTTATTTGCATGGTGTTTTTTTGATTTGCATGTCTTTTTTTTGCATGTGCTATTTTATTTGCAATGTGTTTATTTTCATTTGCATGTGTTTGTTTTTACTTTGCATTGTTTTTTTATTTGCATGTGTTTTTTATATTGCCATCGTGTTTTTATTTGCATGATGTTTTTCAAATCGACATGTGTTTTTTTAATTTAGCCATATGTGTTTTTTGACTTGTTGCATTGTGTTTTTTCTTATTTTAAAGCATGTGTTTTTTTTATGTTGCCCATGTTGTTTTTTTTTTTTATTGTGGCATGGGTATTTCGTTATTTAGCAGCCACATGTATTTGTCTAAAATTGATTGGTTGATTCAAGTTATTTTTTTATTTGTACATGTGTTTTTTAACTTTGCAATGTGTTTTTTTATTTGCATGCTGTTTTTTAATTGTTGCATATGTTTTTTTATTTGGCCCATGTGTTTTTTTTATTTGCCAATATTGTGTTTTTTTTATTTTAGCATGATGGTTTTTTTTATTTAGCATGGGTTTTCTTATTTGCAAGCACATGATATTGTCGAAAATTGTTGATCAATGTTTTTTTTTATTTTGCCATGTGTCTATTTTTCATTTGCTATAGGTGCTTTATCTTTCTTTGCAGCGCTTTGAGCTCTCTCAGTGACGCACATCCGGTAGTCGTTTCCGTTCGTGGAATGCCGCGAACATACTTAAGGATTTATCAGCGCGCTTAATAATATGAATATGTAAGTGCAGTAAACTGTAAAAATAATGGTGCTATTTTTACAAAGGAAAAAACTTCAGTTTTTAGTACAACACCCGTTGTGAACCCCCCTTGCAGTAACCACGAACCCTTCACACCCAGGAGGAATAAACAGGGATGCAGAGGGGAAACGAGGAAGGACATTTGTGGAAGCTGAACTTAAGTCCAATTATCAAGCTAACAAGGTAACATGGCACATAGAAAAAAACCAAACATGACAACGACCATGTGCTCACACACACTAACATGACAAAAACACAAAAGCCAGGGTCGAAAACAAAACAAGACCATGAACAACATCAGCTAATGAGAAAACACGAGACTCCACACAGAACACGAATCAACACACTCAAGAGCGGCCTGGCGCATGCAATGACAAACACACGAGAACGAAGCATCATGACCTGATGAATAAAACCTTTAGCCTCCTTGCTTAGGAACTGTTAGTCCGACTAGACCATGCCTCTGATGCGAACGGATGACGTTCGCAGGCCCGCCTTAGGAGCACCCCAGAGCCTTGCGGGTTCCTACCACGTCACTCCTATAGAACATTTTTGTGACAATATAAAATGCCATTCCTTAGACACGTCCATATAACGCTCCAGGGGGTTTAGGATAAAATACAACTAAACGTACCAATCCAAATACATAAAAGAGAGATACCCGATTCATATACAATTTCCAATAGCGCCATCCTGTGGCGAAATTGCAATCAATCCTGATTTAAATCCACAGCAGATCAATGCCATTGCTATTGCATTTTTTTTTTGTTTTTTTTTTTATTGTGCTGCGGGGGGAAAGAACGATGGAACTAAATATCTCCAAAGCTTATAAATCAGACCACTTCAACACAAAAACAACCCTATAGTGGGTCGGGGAAAATGGACAAACCCTAGCAGGATTGGAAAGTTAAATGCATTTGCTCCAAAATCTAGCGGTAGAGCTACGTTTTTTATTTTACTCAACTGATTATTATAAAAATGAATCTATTTGACTGGTCCTTTAAAGAAATGAGACCAAAGAGATGTTGGAAAAGTTCAACATTGCTCAATTAATGTGTACCTTTAGCTAACCGCACTGAATGAACCATTTATTAATAAGTTTAAACAATGTAACATGTTTATTATGATAAGCACTGATTCACCTGTTTGATTTCTGTATTATTATATGTTAGTCTGCCTCCTAGCTTAATATAATGTTCTCTGCATTTGGTTCTTAACCTATTGTTGGGTGTTAATAAATAAAACTACCCAGCACACTTTCGAGACCATCGCATTTAACCCACGGCCGCCTGATCAGGTTTGTGTGGTGCCGCCCGTTTTCAACGCAACATTTATGTTCACTTAATAGTCAATATAATAATTAGTATCTTATATTTAGAATAATAATAATAAGCCGCTTTTAGGCGGGGTATCTTTACTTCACGAAATCTCCTAGATGGAATTGACTCTAGAAGAGGCCCCTATGATGATGGGATTATTTCATTCTGGATAAGCGGACTACAGATTTGAAAAGCCTAACCTTCGGGCCCGCCTCTAAATTAACCTGGTGCACTTTACAGAAATGTCTTTATTTATGTGACGGAACATGTCCCTGACAACTAAACAAACCTATATAAATATAAATGGACCCAATGGGAGTAATTTGCTGGCCCGGGCAATATTAGGCCAGGATAGCCAGGTGGTTTCAACCTCCTGCAATTTATTCAAAGGACATCCTTGGACTGCGTTTAGATACCGGAGTCAGGAACGGTGTCTTTTTGACAGTATAGTAGCTCACATTAGGACTCCACAGGTCTGAAGCGCGCCGCCCTGGCTTGCGACTCACTGTATTCCCCCAGCCGGGTGTGCTCCCTATCCACAGTACTAAGTCCTGGGCCGGGTTTTCCCTACGTATAACGGTGTATCTTAGCTCTTAACGAGCGGGCTATACGCTCTTTCTACGCTGCCTAAGAGTTAACACGACGATGACGCTCGCAGCAATTCCGACGGACGAGCGTTTCCCAAAAATGCCAATCTCGCGCGCGAGAACTGTAAGCCAGCGAAGAACTGTGGCTACTCAAGTAGTCGCAGTCCATTCGGCGAATGAGGGAGTATGGCTGAAATATGGACGCTTATATGGAATCGACTATAAGATGAGAACATTTAACCTAATAATTTAGTCCATACACTGTTTTGGCATTAGTTTCATCCAGTGGCACGTCAGCAAGTCTATATGACAGATTTTTACTTTTCTTTATTAATTCATCCGCCCGTATTTTGCCCAGAAGTCTTTTTGAACGAACATATTCTCCCACGTATACTTTTTTATGATTTTTTTGTTTGTTTCATTCATTTAATTTAGATGTTATATGGCATTTTCTTTTTCTTCCCTTTTATAAATGTATTTCCAATTTATAAATTCATGTGCATGAAAAAACGAGTAGTACACACAAAGTGTACAACTTAAAGTACATCAAAACACTACGTTGCAGTCGTGAACCTGTGTTAAATCTACAAATAGTGTATATCTGCCGGTTGCCTCCGTGCTCACGGTGTCCTCATAAATTTTTTTCTAGTGCTTCTCACGATGCCACTTGGGGCCCAAATGTTCAACGATTTACTCCAGCATGCGGCTCGGTTATGTTTCTACGAAGACTTTCAAGTGCCTACTGTTAAGCTGACGACGCTGTTTGGGAAACAGACCGATAATATCTAAGATCAGATCGTGAACGATCGTTTTTACGAGATCCTTTTTTTTTTTTTTTTTATTTTTTTTTGACTTTAGTCGCACTTAGGCTTACGACGCTTTTGGGAGAGACGCTAGCCCGTGGCTCGACCCGCTTGGCACTTCAGTCTCGGGCTACAAGGCCTCAGACCATGCATCCAACAAGGCGGATTTTCAATAAAAACTTCATGGATCAAACAAAAACATAAAATCTACTTATTGCACAGTGAAACGAGAACATTTTACTCTCATGCCCAAACTGAGCCCAAAGTATACAAAAGCGCAATTCTCCTCACTTGGCAAGTTTCATATTGATGCATCAGAGTTCTGAAAACCTCAAAAATTCTAAACGAACGAGCTCTCTCAATCAAAATCAGAAGACGAAAAGATCACAATGCAGCATACAAGTAGCACATTATGGCTGACTTCATAGGCCCAAAGATGCTCTCGTCCAACTCCAGCGGCCAAGGATAGTCTGCCCGGTTGGCTTAAAATAACACCGTTTGTTGATAATGAGAAGGCTTGGAACGACGGCAGTATGCCTTTGAAAAGCGATTCGGGCGAGAGTATAACGCTGGCAGTGCTGCCATCGCAAGCTTTCAAAAAAACGGAAAAAATCTCTGAGACGCGCTATCTTCGAATCTAAGCTGTCAAGGGTGGTGGTGTCGGGGGGCGTGGGATGGGCGCCGTGGGCGGAGGGAGACGGAGGGGGACTCTCATTCCCTCACATACACTCACTAGGCGGGGAGTGGACGGGGGGTGGTGCTGCAGGGCGGTGGGGGGTTTGATGAGGACGTTTTCTCAGCGCTCTTTCATACAGGTCGCTCGTAAAGGGTTCAAAAGGTCATCTGATTGATGGCCTTATCCACTGGCCTTCCCTTGCTGACGCTAATGATAATTGGTAGCCTTATGGGGACGCATCCACAATTTTAGAATATGATGTATTTTGGAAAGAAAATATGCGAGGGGAAAAACTCATTTAACACGCTCTGAATAGAACGGTTCTCACATAACTGAATGAATGTCCATCCGTCCCCCCTCCCTCCATTCAGAACCATAGACGCACCTCCTCCCCCACACTTAGCGTTTGCCCAGCATGAATAAAGGAAAACGCTCACGGCCCGGAGCTAAGAAAAACAAATATATGCGGTGGAGGTGTTTTATCCCTACGTGCGGCATACTATCCATGTTCTCCTAAGAAATTAAACCGCTCAGGGAAGAGTTCAACCCTTTTCATGACATATTTATTTCCTCCCTCGAAACCTGTTGCAATGTTACAATCTATTACTTTCAATTATATTTTTTAAACCCTAAACGCTAACAGTTTCTAATATTATATACACACACACATACACATATATTACCAATTATACTATATACTATATATACATATATATATAGTTACTATGGAATTAATTTCATATAGTATATATATGTATAAATATCACATAACGACACATACAAATTAGACTATTACATATATGACATAATATTATATAATACACACACATAGTAAGTACTAATATATATTATATAATACTGTATACCATACACACTAATATATACATCACAGCAGGGTAGGTTATTATAGTGATACATACACACAATATTATTAACACCAGCCACACACCCAATATACTAACTACTCATATAACTAATATATATATTATAATTGCTGAAGTAATTTAGGGTATTTTGAATATACATACATCACAGTATATAACACACACATATTATTATATATAGCATGACACACTATATATACACACAACGACACATTTCATTATACTCGTGATATAATAATGTTATATAATCGATACATACACATTACGATATATACACACACCAATATCATACTAAATCATACGAATGGCTCGATACTACAATACACACATACTATGAGCACACGCATCACATAATATTACGTATATATATAATAGCCTATATAATATATATTACGATAGGCCTATGCATATAGCCATCCCTATATATTAAATATATATATATATGAAGTAATATAGTGTCATATTTTTTGTTACATACATTACACTCAAACAGCATAATGATACACACTATGGATATACATTAGGGCCTATATGATATATATATAATATATCCCAATATGAATAAAAAATTCATTCATCTATCCTCTCATATCATACACACACATATATACACACATATTTATATACACAATTATATACACATACACCTCATACTGTATCATGTATATGTGATATATAATCGTATTAGTATCACACACACACACCATATATACATATCACTGCATATGACCATAATTGATATATATTAATTAATATTATACACACACATATCTATACAGTATATATAGCTTTATAATTTATACTATATAATAGAACATATATATACTATATATATTTATGAGGCTAGTATATTATATACATACCATCACACTATATTACACACACACAATATATGGATATGATATCATACACACGCATATATACAACCCACACAACCAGCCCGTTATACGTACTATATATACATACATACACACACATATATACACACCATTATATACTATTAATACTCCATGATAATTCATATTAGTGATTACACATTACACACAATATATACCACACATATTTATATACACATATATACACATACACTCATACTGTCATCATGTATAATGTGTATATTAGATGTATATATACACACACATATATACAATTATATTATATATACATATACATTACACATAATATATATACATATACATAATATATATAATAATCTAATATTTATACACTGTATA
>CM074280.1:31347744-31350244 GCA_037194245.1 Opsariichthys bidens | reverse complement strand
TTATAAAGCACTTTTTTTAAAACAACAAGTGTTTATCAAAGTGCTGTACATACAAAAAGACAAGGGAAAGACAGTTTTTATCGGAAATATACTCGTATGGTATTGAAATAATCCTATTATAATATCAATTGTCGACAGATTTCCGCTAAATCTCCTACTGCGCTGCACGACTTACACTCTAAAATAGTTGTTTCAACCCAAATTTGGGTCAAATATGGACAAACCCAACCATTGGGGGTTAAACTGGTGGTTGATTATGATTTCACTTTTTTAGCTTTAGTTAGTGTGTAATGTTGCTGTTTGAGCAGAAACAACATCTGCAAAGTTACGACGCTCAAAGTTCAATGCAAAGAGAGATATTTTCTGTTTAAGGACTACAACAAACGGCTGGTAGGAACTACAATGAGCTTCTTCCTGGATTGGTGATGTCACAAACCCCAAAATTTACATAAACCCCGCCCCCGGGAACACACAACAAAGTGGGCGGGGCCATGTTGTGCTGCTTTAGAGAAGAGGAAGAGTTGTTGTCGTCGAGTGTTGTTGATGCCGTCATTTTACGCCGGACCGCTTCACAAACGAGGGTCAGTTCGAGGAAAAAAGACGAACGTGACGACACATGATCAACTCCACAGCAACTACATCAATTTATCCACGAACCGTTCAGAAACGTCTCCATCCGTTTGAACACTTTCCTCATTTTGTCTGCGTGAGATTCTCCAGCTTTGTTGTTGTTGAGCTGTTAAAGCTCCGCCCTCTTCTGGAGCAGCAGCTCATTTGCATTTAAAGGGACACACACAAAATGGTCTGTTTTTGCTCACACCCAAATAGGGGCAAATTTGACAAGATATAATAAATGATCTGAGCTGAAACTTCACTGGAGACACCAGAGACTTGTAAAAGGAGCATAATAGGTGCCCTTTAAATTTTTTAAATACATTTAAAAACCAAAAGTTTGGGTTTGTCCGTATTGAATCAACCCAGCATTTTTTTAGAGTGAAATAGCTACACCAATACTAGAGCAAAGAATTTTGATTTCTTTGGTATTAATTTCACGCTCTCCGCATCACAGCGCAGTTAAAACAAATTCTTCCTTCACAGTCTAGGCATTTGATTATGTCTTAGCACTTTGTCTTTGTTGTGCAGTAAAGCCAGGGTCCAAAATGAACGCACGGTCGCTGCACACGGTTCAAGTCTAATCTTCGCAAATTCGTAAATTATGTGAATGACTCAAATCAAAGTCCTATAAACCATCTACAAAATAAAACATCTGTCCTGACTCGATCCTCAGAGGAAAATTTACCAGCAGACGTTTATCTATGATGCCTGAAGGCTGTTTTTCTCCAGAACACCATGTGGAGACACATATGTGGGAATGTTCCTCACATTAAGCCACCAAAACAAAATATGAAAAACAAAATCACAATGTGTCTTCACGGTTATGTAACAGGAGACAGGAACAGGCTCATTTTTGTATATGACAAAATGTATATGTGACAAAACAACCTTCGAGATCGCTTGCTACACGTATATCCAGGGAAAACGCTAATCATATTGTTCATAGGAGCAACAATACACTTTTATAATAAAAAATAATCTAGCTGGGACTCGTTCTTCGTGTAAACAGATGTGACGTAATGACGCAAAGACGAGCGATTTTATTATAAAACATTATTGCAAGCGAATCATTGTGAATCAGGCCAAGATAAGGACACTGGCTGGTTAAGTACTCGAAAAATTGATTTTGATTAAAAAAACATTATATATTATAAAAAACATTATTTTTACATTATATATGAAATATATTTTCCAAAGCAAGTTTTACTCTAAAACGGTGAGAACAATCAAATCCATCAATCTAAACAAGCTCCAAAATTGAGGTTGATATTTTAAAAAATGAGCTTTCAGTAAGAGCTCGATCGGGCGCAGTAACCAAACATTTCCACTAGATGACATTCGCTTCCCATTCGTTTCCACTGCAAACAGTACAAGTGTGACCTTTTCGATCATGTGTGGGATTTTTGTGCAAGTGCCAAAAACCTTTAGCGAGTTTTCGGGACCGTTTCGATGACGTAAAAAAAATTCTAAAATAATGCAAACATGATCAAACGACATGAGAAAACTTAAGAGCACTGCTCGAGTCTTAGGACCAAAAAGTCTCCAAAAACTATGATCACATGCCATCTAGAGCACTTACCCACAACAATACAGTCTCTCTATGACTAATATCTCTCCGAAAACGAACCGCAGAGAACATAGGGAACAGACATTGGCTTAAAATAACACATCTGTAAGTTCAATACCTCTGTTTGTTCTGTGGCAGAGCTTTGGAGTCCACGGCAAACATCTTTGACACAAAGACAATTACAGGCGCCGTCTCATCAGCTGAACAATCTAGAAATGCTACAGGGGACAAACACACAGAGCAAAGAGATTAAAAAGAGTCTTATTTAATGCCAGGAACACTAGTGCAATTGTACAATTCGGACTTTGAACACAATAC
>CM074280.1:31327744-31342744 GCA_037194245.1 Opsariichthys bidens | reverse complement strand
CATACTAAAAAAAAAAAAAAAAAAAACTCAGATAACATAGCGACTAACTAAATAGATAACATGTATTAACAAGCGATACTTCTACGCATTTATTGATCTTAGTGGTCACACTTTAGTTTAGGGTCCAGTTCTCATTAAATAACTATGACTTTTGCCTCCTAATTGCTGCTTATTAATAGTTAGTAAGGTTACGTTTATGTATTGGGTTGGATTAAGGGATGTAGAATATGATCTAGCAGAATAAGGCATTGTTATGACTAATAAACAGCCAATATACTAATAATATTCATGCAACTAGTTAATAGTGAGAATTGGACCCTAAGCTAAAGTGCTACCATCTTAGTTATTAATCTCAAAATTTACTAATTTGTATCTGTTAGCATTAGTTAATGTACCGTAAACTAACATGAGGTGATAAATACTGTAAAACTATATTTCTGATTGTTAGTTTATTAATGCATTAACAAATAAGACATTATTTGTTCATTTGAGATATTTATTTGCTATTTACTTGCAGTTATTGAAATATTTACGCTGATTTATATTTTGTTATGTATGTAGAATTATGTATATTTACATAATTCTCTTATGGTCACCGAGGCTGCACTGATATTGCAGGACCCTAACTGAAAATAACTTTTATAAAAAATGTATTTTATTCCAGCAGAATTTTCAGAAATTGAGCAAAAGTTCAGTCGTGCTGCTTTATATTTTGGTAACGCTTTACATTAAGGTTCATTAGTGAAACATTAATGCATTAACTAACACCGTCGTTAACGTTAGTTAATGAAAATCCAGTTGTTCGTAATACATTAACTAGTTCAGCTGTGCTGCTTTATATTTTTGCGGAAACGTGATCATTTTTTAGGATTTTTTGATGCATACATTTAGAACAAAACTCTCTTTTAAAATAAATATTTTTAATATTAAAAAAAGACCATTTCACTGATTCCAAACCTTTGAACAGTAGTGTACATTATGCGATTTTATTATGCAAATAACTTTGGTAACAGGGTTGAACGTTGAGCTTGACAAACAAAATGATGTGGTTTCTAGGACTTTAATAACTGGATACAGTGATGTTTGATGATGAGAGACAAAAAAAAATAATTAAAAAACACGTGTGACGAGCAGGGCGGCGAGAGCCGTGAGGGAACGGCGCGAGGCCGGTGACGCGAGTGATAATGAGCGCCACCTGCGCGCTACACCGGTCTCGTGTCTCTCACGGAGGAGCTCCGGAAGCATAAAAGAGGGGAGCGACGACAGTGAAGACGAGAGAGGACCAGACATGGACTTTATGTTGTGTTTTATTTTGTTTGTGTCGCCGTGAGGAACTGCCGCCCTTTTACTTTTCGTTTCATAGTTTGTTTATTTGTTAATTAAAATTACGTTGAATGTTCGCCGGTTCCCGCCTTCTTCTTCCCGTTCTTACGAACTGTGTTACAACACACGACTATCCACGCTTCTGTACGTTCAATTTACGTCAAACAAGTTTATCCAGCATATCTAGTAGTTCTCACTCCTAAAAAAATTGCTTTGAAGAGCTTCAACTCCTCTCCATTCACAAAAGAACACACAAACACGAACACCTGCCAAGCAGGCCGAAACCGCACATTTGCGAAGTATTTTGAGAATCACTCAATTACATGTTTAGGAAACAACTGACATTTTACCAAAAGTGTTAATGGCAGTAACGGTTCACTCCGAGCACCTGTCGCCACAGTAATTGCGAGGCGTGCCCGCGTCAGTCATGCTGGCGCAGAAAAGAGCCGTCTAATAACGGTCGGATCTGCTCCCCCCCCCCGTGCAGCTGGTGAGATGGCGGCGGGACGGGTGACGGCTGAGGAGGTGGACAACGCCAGTCAACGTCTACTGCTGATGTGGCTAACGTCACTGGAGGTTGGGTGTAATTAGAGGATGCTTCTAGAAACTACACTCTGAAACCTGGACAGTCCAAGATACAAGATCAAGAGGTTAAACCGATGTCTCATTTGTTTTGGTCATTGTATTATTAACTAGAACAATCTAAGTTTAAAATTAATCTCTGCAGCGCTTGCATCAATTAAAAAAGTAAAGCAAAAATAATTCGGTCCGTCTGCGTACTAAACATGACATTAAAGGTGATTTCTGTTCCAAATAAATGCTGTACTTTTGAACTGTCTGTTCATCCTGAAAAACACGCATCACGATTTCAACACAAAAGCAACAACTGTTTTCAAAATTGATAATAATAAATGAATCTTGAGGACCAAATTCATCAAATGAGAATGATTTCTGAAGGATCATGTGACACTGAAGACTGGAGCGATGATGCTATAATAAATTAATGAATGAATTATATTTTAAAATAAAAAAAATTATTTAAAATTGTAATAATATTTCACAATATTACTGTTTTTGCTGTATTTTTTGAGCAGAAGAGACGTCTTCCCAAAAATCAAACAAGCAAGCGTACTGACCTGCCCACTTTTTGAATGGCAGTGTTTTTCAGCGAGCGCCGGTGTTTGTGAGGTAAAGGATACAGAGCACAGCTTGAGACACAGGAAGCCACTGGCTACAGATGGCACTCAGAAGCACTTTGGGGTCCGAGTGTTTTTAGATCACGAGGCATGACTTTTTAACCCCAGAGAGGTCACCATCTTCTCCACCTTTTCTTTGTCCCTGAAAATGTGAAAAAAATAAATAAATATATATATATATTTGAATTATTTTATTTGAATCTGCAAATTTATTAATTAAAAAGGGGAAAACCGAAACAATTGCATAGGTTTTTTTTTTTTTTTTTCATCATTTAGCAAGACGCTTTTATCCAAAGCGACTTACAAGGGGAGCAATTAGGGGTTAGGTGTCTTGCTCAAGGGCACTTTAGTCATGATACTGAAGGTGGAAGGAGAGTGGCTGTTTATTCACAATCCCCACCTTCAATTCCTGCCGGCATGGGAATCGAACCAGCAACCTTTAGGTTACAAGCCCGACTCCCTCAACATTAGGCCACAACTACCCTGAACCCTTAACTCAATACTTAATTAAAAAATAAATAATTAAAAAATTTAAAAAAAAAAAATTAATTAATAAATAATATATTTTTTTTTTAATATAACTATTTGAACCCTTAACTCCAATACTTAATTGAAAAAAAAACTTTTTATTTATTTATTTATTTATTTTGGGTATGATGCGATTTATCGCGAATGAATCGCACACGATTTGCCAAAGGCTTCGATTATTTGGCTGCAGAAGAAGATAACATGTGTCATATTGCCATAGCTGAATAAACAGAAGATTGAAACTCTTGAAACATGACTAATAAACACACGACGGCCTTATTCTGTGTAAGAATCACATCCTCTCACAGAAGCTGTTATGAAGTGAGTTTGGAGTAAAAACATGTTATTAAATGTTTGGACAAGATGTTAATAAATGATGGAAAGATGTTTGACGTGAGTTCCTTTTTCAAACGTACATTATAAGCGACTCAAACTCGCAGTGCGTTCAGACGGATCAGCATTTGGAGCCGTACTTCACTGACAAGCTGCGCATAAAAAATAATCGCTGAGTTTGGAGTAAAAACATGTTATTAAATGTTGGACAAGATGTTAATAAATGATGGAAAGATGTTTGACGTGTGTTGCTTTTTCAAAAGTACATCATAAGCGACTCAAACTCGCAGTGCGTTCAGACGGATCAGCATTTGGAGCCGTACTTCACTGACAAGCTGCGCATAAAAAATAATCACACTAAGAATCGTGTTTAAGTTCATGTTTAAGTTAAGTTAATGTTATTTTTGGTATCGTGCAAGCCCAAACTTACTTTCTTTCTGAATTGTATGCACTGATATATAACGTACAATTAGACGGGAACATGCATTCATAAACAATACAGTTTTATTTCATATTGCCTCAATTTAAAAACACCAACTGTTATCACTGCTAAGATCCATTTAATACCACCAGTGTTGTTTTAGTATTTTTAACTTTCATCAGTATTAATTAATATTTGAAATTTGCTCTTATTTTTTATACATTTTTCAGGTTGCATTTTAATAAAAAAAAAAGAAAAAGTTTTTAGCTTAATTTCACTAATTATAATACCTCAATTTACATTTATTTCCACTTTTATTTACATTTAAAAAAAACATAAAATCAAGAAATATTACAAAAAAAATTATTAAAAGTTTATTTTTGTAATATTTCTTTATTTTATGTTTTTTTTTTTACGTTCAAGTTGTTCATCAAGTATTTATATTTTAGTTTATTTCAAGTATTTTTACTCATTTTAGTTACAACACTGAATGAAATATGGTTTTTAATGACGTTGCATCTCTCAGCATACTCAATTACACCAAAAAAAAATATCGGTGCCCATTTCTCACATGTAAAGACAAATCGGCGTCGTTCAGAAAGTTACCTTCTAGTGACCACAGCGTCATACATGCTCCAGATGTTATCCAGGACAAGCTGCACAAACAGAGGTTTCTTTCCTTTGGACTGTGAAGGACAGAGAGAGTTGATGAGAGTGATGTCCGTCAGGACAGTAAAACAAAGTTAATATCCGTTGCATGCACACACAAACTGAGTCATCGTGTAAGCGACCCAGGGACTGCACCGATTCATTAGCTGCCCTTTTTAAAGATTTGGACCCTCAATAAAAAGTTTTCTAATGTGATTGAATGAGGTCAAACTCAACTAACAAACATGGGAGCTCAATTGAGTTTAAAGGCTTCAGTTAGGCTTGACTCGGTCAGTCCCGCAAAATCAATGTTGTCGTCTGGAGGTCACGGCGCCCTCCATAACCAACTCTCTCCCAATGAGATCCGTCTGACAGAGTGGACTAATGGCTGATAAGACTGGGCAGAAGACTGAGCATTGTCTAAATCGTCTGGTCACTGCAGATCGATCTTCAAAACGTTCATTATTCAGATCTTCATCCTGTATTACTGTAAACATCTCCAAACAAGCAATGAACACTCATTCCCGACGAAGACCGATGTCCTCATTTTGTTTGAGGGACAAATGAGCTTCAAAATCGTTTCAAAACACACTTTATAAATCTGCTCAGAAAAAAGACAGTAGAACAATAAGTTAAACCAACTTTTACAGTCAAACAGACTCATTTTTATCTCAAATAGTCGTATTAACTTGGGTTTTATGCGCGGGTTCTGCATTATGTAGTGTCAGAGATGCTTTGCCAGAGAATCAACGTCTTTACAGTACAAACATGGTTATCAATGATGGTTAAACAGATGCAAATCACAGTAGGCAAATAATTGTCAATTATAATGTAGATTATTATGTCAAAGTCAGTGGTATATTTATTTTGGTATATTTATAGTGGTATATATTTGGTATATTTACTTTTTTTAATTATATTTATATTCATCTTAATTTCCTTAAAAATAAAATAATGATGATAATAATAATAATAATAATAATAATAATATTTATTTATTTGTTATTCTGTATAGCCAGAACAAATTGAGGATGAAAAGAAATTAATATTAAATCAATACTTTAGAAATAAAATACGATTTAAAAATTCTAAATTGATCAAAAGTGACAGTAAAGAAAAAAAAAGCATAAAACTTTTTGTTTTTGATAGAAGTTCAAATTTTAACAGTAGTGCACTTTTAAAAAAAAAAAAAAAAAAAATAGTATTTCACTATTTATACTGCGTTTTAATTCCGAAATACAACTGAAGTGTTCGCGTCAAATCACCGTCTGTATAATTTTCATTTATTCATTTAAATCAATAAATTTATAAATAAAAAGATAAATTATGAGCGTCATGTTATTGACCCTTATAACACTGTATCCAGATCTGATATGTTCTACTGTGTTATTATCATTTGTTGCACAGGTTGAGACTTGTACTTGTGTGTGTGTGTGTGTGCGCGTTTTTGTGACATATCAGGACACAGATGTGTATAATGTCATGGGTATGACACTGGTATTACAACTTCAACATGAAATATGAGGACATTTCATATGTCCCCACTTTTCAAACAGCTTTCAAAACATTAAACAAGGTTTTATTAAAAATGTAAAAATGCAGAATGTTTTTGTGACGAGCACGGCGGGCGAGAGCCGTGGGGGAACGGCGCGAGCGTTAACGAGCGTCAGGTGCTCGGCGCACCGGTCTCGTATCTCCCACGGAGGAGCTCCGGAAGCATAAAGGAGGAGCGACGCCAGTGAAGGACGAGAGAGGACCAGGCCTGGATTTTATGTTAAGTGTTATTTGGTTTGTGTGGGCGGCAGTCGCCGTGAGGAACTGCCGCCCTTATACTTTTTTGTTTGATTGTGGGTTTATTTGGTTATTAAAGTTGTTAAATGTTCGCCGGTTCCCGCCTCCTTCTTCTCATATTTACGAACTTTGTTACAGTTTTCTGTGAGGGTTAAGTTTAGGGGTGCGGGGGGCAGAATGTACAGTTTGTACAGTATAAAAACATTACGCCTATGGAATGTCCTCACTTTGATATAAAAACGAACGAGTGTGTGTGTGTGTGTGAGTGAGTCTGTTTGTGTGAGTGTATGTCTGTGTGCTCTAGTTATTAAAGTGAGGTGTCGGTGAGAGAACCGACATCCATTATGTCCATAACTGAAGCATATTTGAACGTCCTAAATGGCTCTACAAACCCAGAGCATCTAATGGAGAGTCTCATCACTCCTGCAGCTCTGTCAGCCCACTTCCTGTCAGTCCTGGCAGTGGACATACGGGCTGCTGATGATTTAACATTTCCAGAGAGGGTCAAACCAAGTACGTAATGTAACAAACACTCTATAATCAAATTTAACTCGATTCGTTGATTCACCCAAAAATGAAATTTCAGTCATTAATTCCTCTCACTCATGTCGTTCTACACCCGCAAGACCTTCGTTCATCTTCACAACACAAGTGAAGATATTTTTGATGAAATCTGTAGTCGCTCTACTGACTAAAATTTTTAAGAAAGGCGGTAAAGAGATCATAAAAGTAGTCCAGTGGTTTAACCTCAATTTCATGAAGCGACACGAGCACTTTGCACCAAAAAAAAACGGCTTTATTATCATCATTATCTCACAAAAATCATTGTACCTGAGCTCCCTTCATGATTTTTTTGGCTTTGGCATTGAGGTAGAAATCGCCCCACAGGGTCTTGAGCAGAACCCAGAAGCGGATGCCCATCTTCTGACTGTACATCTCCGCGAACTGATGGATCCTGTTACAGAAAACACAGCTCAGCATGATTACTTGCACCTGTCACTTGTTATTTTATTTCATGCCATTCATTTGTATGAATGTAGTTGAAAGAAGGGAGGGCTGTAGAATTAACAGATAGTTGTTGAGTCATATTTAGCAAGATATCATCAGCATTTAACTTCAAAATCATGTTTCTGTTGCAGTCGTGGAGCGGTGGTTGCACGCAGACACATTGCTCACGTTCCGGTCTGTGTGCGTATGCTGAATAGAATTAAAAATGTATAGTAAAATAAAACATCACATGATCTATTTGATATACGAACACTAATAATATACTATATATCAGGGATTAGCTGAACCTTATTAACTTAAAATACCCCATTAAGTGCTTTCACATGTTGTTAGTTAATGGTCACATGATATGTAGGTATCCAATTGCAACAATGAGTAATTAAAACAATTTGATGCAAAATGGCTGAGAAATCACAAATAAAACCACTAGTCAGTCCCTCCAGAAAAATGTGATTATGCGATCGTTTGATTTTATGCACAATCAGCCATATTTATGAGGGGGGGGGGGGGGGGGGGTCGCATTTTTTCAAATACGCTGCACTTTCGCCGCATAAAAGCAAGCAAAATATGCAGGGCTATATATTTTCGTTGCAAGAAAGTCACATATAGAGTGCAAACGAATCGTCTGTTTCTAGCCCTTACGGTTCAAACGTTTTTAGGATAAACAGAAAGTTGGTGGCGCTAGATGGATTGAGTCTCCAAATTTGACACACTGTCCTCTATCCGCAAGCGATTTCATGGGCTGCCTTAGGGTGCGTTCACACTTGTAGTTCGGTTGGTTTGGTCTGGACCAAAAAACAAAAACAAAGCATTCACACTGGCATTTTTAACAGCGAACCTGAAGTTACCGAACCAAAGGCTTAAAAATATGGTCTCAACCTGATTGGTGGCTTTTATGGCGTATATTTGGCGACGGATCTCGCTTACCGAACATTCAAAACAACGCTGTGTTCTGGATTGAACGCGTCATTTCATGCTTTATTTTGACCAGCTGAGAATCACGAAGAGCTCATGAAATGTTCAGAACATTCAGAACAGCAGCAGGATTTCCAGAAACTTCAGCTCCTCGTTGTTCCACGTTTGCGCTCGACTCATTTTGGATACTCCGATCTTCCCGTTTCGTCAAATCGGTAGCTGTGTCTGAAACCGCTCCCTATCTACTATATAGTGCACTATATCGGGTGAATTCTGAGTGAACGACTTCATTCCCTACATTCGTTCACTACTTTTACCCACAATCCTCTCTGATTTTGAGCGTACGTTGGACGTACACTCGTTAAAGCGCCGTTACCCGAAACCCAACGCGATGAGACGATCGAGCGCGGAAGGAAAATAAACATGGCGGACGGCAATACGGGAAGCGGCAACTTCTACAAATGTAAGTGTCATTTTTTATTAATTAGAACATCTTTGAAAAGATATTTCGAAGCGAAATGATACAGGTTTATATCATAATATATGTACTTATTATCGTATGATAATTTGGTCGATTTTTCTCATATGTTAGTGAAACTGTTGTTTATATTGTGTTTATTTACTATTATATTTTTTCTAAACAAATGTGACAGAGTCGTGTTTTTGTTCTGTTATTTTTAAATATAAATTTACTAAATAGCATGACACAGGTGTTTTTATTCTCAATAAACATGACAAATAAACATTAATATACAATTCATTCAGCTAAACAGGACATATTACAGACGAAATTGTCTGGCGCGTGCTATTAACGTCAGCGTCTGAATTCGCTCACTCGTTTTCGCTCACTCTTTGCTGATATAGTGCGCTCGACTGTCGTGCACTATATAGGGGTTAGTGAACGAGGGAACGAATCTCTTTTGTGGGTGGTTTCGGACACAGCTAGTGACTCGTAGCGTCTCATCTCGTGACGTCACGTCCTGTTTTTGGTTCGTTTACACGTCTTTGGTCCGTGTCGCGTTCATATATCAACCGAACCGCACCAGAGTTCGTACGGAAGCAGATCGAGACCATCTTTTTAGCTTGTTTGGTGCGCACCAGCGTTCACATGTGAACCGCACTGACTGAGCGATCGCACCAGGGTTCGTTTTAATCCAACCAAACATGACAAGTGTGAACGCACCCTTAGACTCAATAAGAAGAACACTAACAGATAATTAATAAACAAACTAAAAAAATTAATAAAGTGTCAGTCGATTTGACATCAATAAATGCAAAGGAAAAACATATAAATCACATTTATATTAGTCTTAGTGCCTGCAGTGCATGTCCAGCATCTTAAATCATCCATCCCAAGATGTAATTACATATTCATAAATAATTACGTCTTTACATAAAGAACCTGAAGATTCCGCTTCCACTAAAACAGTTTTAATTGCTTTTTTGACTAACTAGGTCACCTTTTTTGCTCTACAACTTAACGACAACTAGAAATGTCAAAACAAGTGGACTAAACCAAGTACTTCTTATAGTACATTTGGTAATAGAGCCTAAATTAAATTTAAGACTTTGGATCACTTTGGGTCGTGGCATGAAAGGACACTGCATCGAACCACACATTTTTTTGTTTGACTGAAGTACGGATTTAATGCAGGGTTTGGAGCGACTTAAGGGTGATTAAATGATTGATGACCAACTTTCCAGGCGACCTATTCATTTAATCTTAAAAATGCAAATTGGTACTTTACGCGAGTGTTTTTACGGCCTAAAGCGTGCTGAGCTTTGGTGCGAAAACGTCCTCGTGCTCAGCTTTTAGAAAGGTCCACCTACACCAGTCGTATTAGTACTTTAGCACTTATTTCAAGTGTCTAAAATCTAAGTTATGTAACACCTCAGAAATGTGCAATCCATTAGAAGGGTGGGGAGGCCTGATGTTCAAACCTAGTCTAGTGTTGCCATCTTGTGAGCCATCGTGAGTACTGCAACCACTGCAGGGACGTGAGGGGTGAAAGCCAAGCATGCAAGCTGAATTTAATGAAAGCATCAGTTTCAGAAAGCGTAACCCGTACCTGAAGCCCCAGCCGTCGATGGCGCTGGCGAACACCACATTTCCTCGGTCAGGACTGAAGTAGAGGTCAGAGTCGTCGGTTTCCTCTAAACCGGCGCTCCAGTCGTACACCTGATCTCCGCTGTCGTTCTCTGTATAGATGCTCGGAGCCTCCGCTTCTTTCTCCGCCCGCTCCTCCAGAACTTTAGAGGTGAATAACGAGCCGTAACCGCGTTCACCTGTAGGATAGGCGCAACCAAACATTCGTAGCCTCAGAGTTTCATCGCTCAGAAACACGTCATACCATAAAGAATCAAAGTCTTTCATCTGTGGACTAATGAAAGTTTTTAAACGCAAATTTTTTGTTTTTGAAAGAACACCAAGGCAGCATTTAGTTGATAGAAATACATAAAAAAAAAATATTTAAAAAAATAAATAAATAAATAAATAAATATATATATGAAATGTTATTACAAATTACAATTATTATTATTATTTATTAATTAATTGTTATTTAATAAATATTGTTTGATTATTCAAATTGATTATAATTTATTCATGTGAATGCAAAACTGTCACGTGATCTTTCAGACATCATTCTAATTTGCTGCTCAAGGAACATTTCTTATTGTTATCGATGTGTTGCAAAACATTTTTTTGTGGAAACTGTGATGCATTCTTTTGCAGAATTATTTGATGAACAGAAAAATAGCATTTATTGTAAATAGAAATGTCTTTTCTTCCACTTTTGATTAATTTAATGTTTTAATGTGTCCTTCGCTGATTAAATGTATCAGCAAAAAAAAAAAAAAAAAGTGTTCTTACTCACCCTAATATGGATGTTATATTATTTTTTATATATATATAATATATATATATATATATATATAAAAAAAACAAGAAAATAGACATTTTCCTACAATATAAGTACGGTTTACATTTGTATACAGTACAAGTTGACCATATAAACAAAACAAAATGTCATAAAAGCAGGACATTTATCCTCACACACACACAATATATTTTCAGTTGTGTGTTTTGGAGTCTCACCTGCTCTAGTATTTTCTGCAGGTGAGCGAACGCCTCCTGTGAAGTGAGTTTCAGCTCCACAATCAGCCGGTCCAATTTTGTTGATGACAAGAACAGGACGAATATTTTCCAGCCAAGCTTGTCGTAAAACACACTTGCGTCTAAAGCAGAAAAGAAAGAGATGATGTGAGGCAGAGTTTAAAGATCTGAGACATCATTTTCATAACACAAAAAAAAATAAAAAAAATAGAGAAAAAGGTAAGAATGATTCATGTCCTTTGTTTTACCTTTCAATAAATTGATTCTTTGTTCAAAACACTAATTCCTGATTTGTATAAAATTAAAAATCTAAAATATTATATATAAAATAATAATTATTGTATACTTCACTATATAAATAATAATATATATATATAAATAATTAAATATACAATATTACATATAAAATATTATATAATATTTTATATGTAATATTGTATATTTAATTATATACAATACATTTTATATTATATAATATACATGAAATAATATATTGTATATGTAATATTTTATATTTAATTATATATATAATATATATATATATATATATATATATATATATATATATATATATATATATATAAAATTTATATATAATTAAATATAAAATATTATATAATATGTAATATTGTATAATTATATAAAATACATTTTATATTATATAATATACATAAAATAATATATATTTTTATATGTCATATTTTATATGTAATTATATATATATATATATATATATATATATATATATATAAATAATTGAATATAAAATATTATATAATATGCAATATTGTATATTTAATTATATTACAATACATTTTATATTATATAATATACATAAAATAATATATAATATTTTATATGTCATATTTAATTATATATATATATATATATATATATACAGTACTGTTGCAAAAGTTTTAGGCAGGTGTGAAAAAATGCTGTAAAGTAAGAATGCTTTCAAAAATAGACATGTTAATAGTTTATATTTATCAATTAACAAATGCAAAGTGAGGGGTGAACAGAAGAAAAATCTACATCAAATCAATATTTGGTGTGACCACCCTTTGCCTTCAAAACAGCATCAATTCTTCTAGGTACACTTGCACACAGTTTTTGAAGGAACTCGGCAGGTAGGTTGGCCCAAACATCTTGGAGAACTAACCACAGTTTCCTCTGTGGATTTAGGCAGCCTCAGTTGCTTCTCTCTCTTCATGTAATCCCAGACAGACTCGATGATGTTGAGATCAGGGCTCTGTGGGGGCTCATACCATCACTTCCAGGACTCCTTGTTTCTTCTTTACACTGAAGATAGTTCTTAATGACTTTCGCTGTATGTTTGGGGTCGTTGTCATGCTGCAGAATAAATTTGGGGCCAATCAGATGCCTCCCTGATGGTATTGCATGATGGATAAGTATCTGCCTGTACTTCTCCAGCATTGAGGATACCATTAATTCTGACCAAATCCCCAACTCCATTTGCAAGAAATGCAGCCCCAAACTTGCAAGGAACCTCCACCATGCTTCACTGTTGCCTGCAGACACTCATTCGTGTACCGCTCTCCAGCCCTTCGGCGTACAAACTGCCTTCTGCTACAGCCAAATATTTCAAATTTTGACTCATCAGTCCAGAGCACCTGCTGCCATTTTTCTGCACCCCAGTTCCTGTGTTTTCGTGCATAGTTGAGTCGCTTGGCCTTGTTTCCACGTCGGAGGTATGGCTTTTTGGCCGCAAGTCTTCCATGAAGGCCACTTCTGACCAGACTTCTCTCCGGACAGTAGATGGGTGTACCAGGGTCCCACTGTTTTCTGCCAATTGTGAGCTAATGGCACTGCTCGACATCTTCCGATTGCGAAGGGAAGTAAGCATGATGTGTCTTTCATCTGCTGCAGTAAGTTTCCTTGGCCGACCACTGCGTCTACGGTCCTCAACGTTGCCTGTTTCTTTGTGCTTCTTCAAAAGAGCTTGGACAGCACATCTGGAAACCCCTGTCTGCCTTGAAATTTCTGCCTGGGAGAGACCTTGCTGATGCAGTATAACTACCTTGTGTCTTGTTGCTGTGCTCAGTCTTGCCATGGTGTATGACTTTTGACAGTAAACTGTCTTCAGCAACCTCACCTTGTTAGCTGAGTTTGGCTGTTCCTCACCCAGTTTTATTCCTCCTACACAGCTGTTTCTGTTTTCAGTTAATGATTGTGTTTCAACCTACATATTGAATTGATGATCATTAGCACCTGTTTGGTATAATTGTTTAATCATACACCTAACTATATGGCCTACAAAATCCCTGACTTTGTGCAAGTGTACCTTGAAGAATTGATGCTGTTTTGAAGGTAAAGGGTGGTCACACCAAATATGGATTTGATTTAGATTTTTTCTTCTGTTCACTCACTTTGCATTTTGTTAATTGATAAATATAATCTATTACCAAGTTTCTTTTTTTGAAAGCATTCTTACTTTACAGCATTTTTTCACACCTGCCTAAAACTTTTGCACAGTACTGTTATATATATATATATATTATTATATAAAAAATGAGTTAATCTTAGTTAATCAGAGATGCCATTAAAAATCTCTATTTTTACATTAAAATTAATGACCAAATAACAAGTGCATTACATTGTGTAATTTCTATGCACTTATACAGTGAGACCTGCAGTGAAAACACACTCAAGTCATGGATGATACCTGCGGACACACTCCCTCGACGGCATCAAACGACCACAATGGCCCCATCACACAGTCTGACGGCAGTGGACACCTCCGAGGAGAAGTCCACATGACCGGGAGAGTCGATCAGATTAATGAGGTAGTCAGCTCCTCCTGCAACAACAAAGACACAGTTCATAACCGTGAGTGACAGGCAGGGCCTAAAACTTATTTTTTGCTGCAGCTGCCAAAGGTCGGTGACTTAAAATTACTGGCCATAAATAATTTTTTACCAGCCATGAAACCAAACAATGCAGATAGTCTACAGAGATTTGATAAAGCAATCAAATTGAAAATGTCTCTGTACAAATTAAACATTGATTAATCCTTATTAAAGTTACAAAAGTTATTCAGACAAGATCAGCAAGTGATTTTTCTTTGTCTTTTGCTGATCTGACTAACATTAAGCACACAGACGGTGGCAGGAATATTAGGCTTCTGTCACTTTAAGAGCTGCACGGATCTAATATACTGATACCGTTTTCTTTCTCAACTGTTTATATTTACTTAAGACATGTTTTGCGTGGATACTGACCAATATGGGCATTTTGTTTTCGAGCATAAGAATGCATGAAAGAGAGCTCAATTCAGTGTTCGCTCTGTGATGGCATTACCTGTAGCATAATGTAATGAAATGGCGCTGGACTTCATGGTGATTCCTCTGATATGCTCATCCTCCCGCTGTCCAGATATCTCAGCTACAGGAACAGACAGAAAACGGTCCGCCGCATTTCAGATCACATCATTTCAAGCAAACCAATAATTTGCCCCGGCTGGCCCTGATTTTATGGGTAGTTAAGGGTTATTGCTTGTTTGTTAGAATAAAAAAGAGCAAAGTGACAGAAATGTTGATTACATGAAGATAAAATCAACATACTCTATAGTGCAACCACACTGTCAAACTGTCACTGATCTCTGACTTAAAATGAGTTGGTAAAAAAATGCAGACAGTGGTGAAAGAAAAAAACACGACAGACATCAAGGACAGACATATAGACAGATAGATAGAACGATA
>CM074280.1:31320244-31322744 GCA_037194245.1 Opsariichthys bidens | reverse complement strand
TGTGTATGTGTGAGTGTTTGTGTGAGTGTGTGTCTGTGTGTATGTGAGTGTGTGAGAGTGAGTGAGGGAGTGAGTGTGTGTGTGTGTGAGTGTGAGTGAGTGAGTGAGTGAGTGTGTGAGTGTAGGTGTATCTGTGTGTGTATGTGAGTGTGTGAGAGTGAGTGAGGGAGTGAGTGTGTGTTTGTGAGTTTAGGTGTATCTGTGTGTGTATGTGTGAGTGTTTGTGTGAGTGTGTGTCTGTGTGTATGTGAGTGTGTGAGAGTGAGTGAGGGAGTGAGTGTGTGTGTGTGTGAGTGTGAGTGAGTGAGTGAGTGAGTGAGTGAGTGTAGGTGTATCTGTATGTGTATGTGAGTGTGTGAGAGTGAGTGAGTGAGTGAGTGAGTGAGTGAGTGAGTGAGTGAGTGAGTGTAGGTGTATCCTGTATGTGTATGTGAGTGTGTGAGAGTGAGTGAGGGAGTGAGTGTGGTGTTTGTGAGTTTAGGTGTATCTGTGTGTGTATGTGTGAGTGTGAGTGTGTGTCTGTGTGTATGTGAGTGTGAGAGTGAGTGAGTGTGTGTGTGTGAGTGAGTGAGTGTGAGTGAAGGTGTATCTGTGTGTGTATGTGAGTGTGTGAGAGTGAGTGAGGGAGTGAGTGTGTGTGTGTGTGTGAGTGTGAGTGAGTGAGTGAGTGAGTGAGTGTGTGAGTGTAGGTGTATCTGTGTGTGTATGTGAGTGTGTGAGAGTGAGTGAGGGAGTGAGTGTGTGTTTGTGAGTTTAGGTGTATCTGTGTGTGTATGTGTGAGTGTTTGTGTGAGTGTGTGTCTGTGTGTATGTGAGTGTGTGAGAGTGAGTGAGGGAGTGAGTGTGTGTGTGTGAGTGTGAGTGAGTGAGTGAGTGAGTGAGTGTGTGAGTGAGTGTGTTTGTGAGTGTAGGTGTATCTGTGTGTGTATGTGAGTGTGTGAGAGTGAGTGAGGGAGTGAGTGTGTGTTTGTGAGTTTAGGTGTATCTGTGTGTGTATGTGTGAGTGTGAGTGTTTGTGTGAGTGTGTGTCTGTGAGTGTGTGAGAGTGAGTGAGTGAGTGTGTGTGTGTGAGTGAGTGAGTGAGTGAGTGAGTGAGTGAGTGTGTTTGTGAGTGTAGGTGTATCTGTGTGTGTATGTGAGTGTGTGAGAGTGAGTGAGGGAGTGAGTGTGTGTTTGTGAGTTTAGGTGTATCTGTGTGTGTATGTGTGAGTGTGAGTGTTTGTGTGAGTGTGTGTCTGTGAGTGTGTGAGAGTGAGTGAGTGTGTGTGTGTGAGTGAGTGAGTGAGTGAGTGAGTGAGTGAGTGTGTTTGTGAGTGTAGGTGTATCTGTGTGTGTATGTGAGTGTGTGAGAGTGAGTGAGGGAGTGAGTGTGTGTGTGTGTGAGTGAGTGAGTGAGTGTTTGTGAGTGTAGGTGTATCTGTGTGTGTATGTGTGAGTGTGAGTGTTTGTGTGAGTGTGTGTCTGTGTGTATGTGAGTGTGTGAGAGTGAGTGAGGGAGAGAGTGTGTGTGTGTGAGTGAGTGAGTGAGTGTGTGTTTGTGAGTGTAGGTGTATCTGTGTGTGTATGTGAGTGTGTTGAGAGTGATGAGGGAGTGAGTGTGTGTGTGTGTGAGTGAGTGAGTGAAGGTGTATCTGTGTGTGTATGTGAGTGTGTGTGTGAGTGAGTGAGTGGGAGTGAGTGAGTGAGTGTAGGTGTATCTGTGTGTGTATGTGAGTGTGTGAGAGTGAGTGAGGGAGTGAGTGTGTGTTTGTGAGTTTAGGTGTATCTGTGTGTGTATGTGTGAGTGTGAGTGTTTGTCTGTGTGTATGTGAGTGTGTGTGTGAGTGAGTGAGTGTGTGTTTAGGTTGTATCTGTGTGTATGTGAGAGTGAGTGAGTGTCTGTGTGAGTGTGTGTGTGTGTGTGTGAGTGTGTGAGTGTAGGTGTATCTGTGTGTGTATGTGAGTGTGTGAGAGTGAGTGAGGGAGTGAGTGTGTGTGTGTGTGAGTGAGTGAGTGAAGGTGTATCTGTGTGTGTATGTGAGTGTGTGTGTGAGTGTGTGTGTGAGTGAGTGAGTGAGTGAGTGAGTGAGTGTAGGTGTATCTGTGTGTGTATGTGAGTGTGTGAGAGTGAGTGAGGGAGTGAGTGTGTGTTTGTGAGTTTAGGTGTATCTGTGTGTATGTGAGAGTGAGTGAGTGTCTGTGTGAGTGTGTGTGTGTGTGTGTGTGTGTGTGTGTGAGTGTGTGTGTGTGTTTAGGTGTATCTGTGTGTGTATGTGAGAGTGAGTGAGTGAGTGTCTGTGTGAGTGTGTGTGTGTGAGTGTGTGTTTGTGTGAGTGTGTGTTTGTGTGAGTTTGTGTGTTTAGGTGTATCTGTGTGTGTATGTGAGAGTGAGTGAGTGTCTGTGTGAGTGAGTGTCTGTGTGAGTTTGTGTGAGTGTGTGTGTGTGTGTGAGTGAGTGCGTTTTAGGTGTGTGTGAGAGTGAGTGAGTGAGTGAGTGTCTGTGTGAGTGTTTAGGTGTATC
>CM074280.1:31230244-31312744 GCA_037194245.1 Opsariichthys bidens | reverse complement strand
TCTTGTAGAAATTAAAGCATATCAACATTCTAAAACTGCTCAACTTTTTTGATACTGGTGTTGATTTTTTGCTGTTTTCCAGCTGTTTTTATCATTGCTTTTGTGGTTTGGTTTAGGAAGTCGCCACTTTGTGACATTTGGAGTTCATTTTCTACTCAAAATAGCACATTCGTACTCAAAAACGAACCGTCGTTGTGTATTGAGGTCTCCGTGTTCGAGTGCCGCGTTACTTTTGTTGTGTAGAAATGGTGTCGGCACAATATCTAATGTATTATTGACTTAGATGTTTCTAAGCATTCGCTTTAAAAGTGTGCTTTAATTCAGTGTTATATTGTTTGAGTAAGGAAACTTCAACTAAGTAGAAATTACTCAACCTTTTAGCCTAAATAAAATTTAAACTTAACTTTGTTAAGTAGACTTTACTTAATTCCACATGCGAAATTAGTCAAAAGATACGAGTGCAAAAACGTGCAAAAGAAAAATTAAGTAAATTTTACTCGTCATTTTTTTCAGTGCATGAAGGATAAGCTATTCTGAATAAATGACTTTTAAGTTTAACTTTAAATTGAGATAATGAGTCTGAATTGACCCTTCGCAAAGCCCCGCCCCCTTTAGTTACTGTTGCTATGTCCACTCTCACGCCACACATCATGTTCTCACGCAGTGAGCAAAGAGGACATTGACAACGGGTCGACAGACATATGAAACGGTTTCATATTTAATACCTCGTAATTTTGTAAAGAGGTTAATCAATAAATAGCGTCTAGTGTGTGTTTAATGTGTCGCTGGAGCTCCTCGATCATCTCTTCATACTAGTTCATTTGTAGCATCAAATAAACATGAATGAACATCAGAAGGAATGTTGTTTCAAGAGACGTGAGGACACACAATTTTCACCAACGTTAATCTACTAACTCCCCTGACCGCTTTAATGGACAAAATAGCGAATTCTGGGTTATGATTGGTCAGATCGCCTGTCAATCAAACTGTTTGCTGAGTGTCAATTATGGATGTTGACATGGAGAGAATTCAAAACAGAGAGGTTATGATTAGATTCGTAAGAGAGGAGAAGAGCTTTAAATAGTGATGACCGATATTAACTTTTTTTTAGAACCATTACCGATAATTTGTGTGTTTATGTGTCCGATAACCGATATGCCGAACCGATATTTATTTACAGTCATAGTTCTGTTTTTTGCAAGTACAGTTTTAGCAGATTTATAAGCTGTTTAATAATCTTAAGAGTGAAGAATAATTTCGCTGGATAATGTTAAATAACTGAATAATATTCTCTGGAATATTGCAATAAAACAAACAAAACATCGTGTTTTATTACATTTCTCAACTGGTATGTTATATCAGAATTATGAATAATATTTTTGTCTTTCTATATTATGAAATATCTGCTAACAAAGCACCGTTTGTCTATGCATTTAAACAGAACTATACTCGAACTGCGTTCGCTCGCAGAGACAATAAATAATTAATTTCCATAGAGTTGTGTTTACTTCTGTTTATTAGCGAATTAATGGTTACATAGTAAATGTTTATATAATTACGGTGTTTTAAACAAGTGAATTTTTGTTAAAATTTACAGCATAGCATTTCCTGAGCATCAGCCCACAAGATGGCGCCGTTTATTTATTTTCGGTAAATCCGATATTACAAAACTGATATCAGATTATGGCAAAATGCTTAAATATCGGGGAAAATATCGAATAGTCGACCTCTAATTTTAAATTCAATCCAGAATTTGATAGGAAATCAATGAAGCTGTTGAAGTAATATGTTGGAGTCCGAGTTATGATACAAGCAGCCGAATTCTGAATCAGAGATTTGTGTAATAAAGCAGATAAAAGAGAATTACAGTAGTCAATTCGAGAGGTGACAAGCGAATACGCAAAAATTGCTGAACTAGGCAGAGTGAGGCGAGAAATATTACAGAAATGAAAATAAGACCTGGTTATGTTGCTTCAAATGAAAGGCTGCTGTCCAAGATGACTCCCAAGTTTTTAAACTGGCGGGAAGGAAATACGGAAGAACCGTCAATGGATCGAGAAAAACCGCAGGACCTATAGAGAATAGAATTAGTGCCAAAAAGTCTTACTGCCATTAAGTTTGAGAAGGTTGACCGAAAACCAAACTTTGATTTCGTGATGGCAGTTGGTAAGACAGGCAAGAGGAAGAATAGAATCAGGGTTTGTAGATTCATAAAGCTGTGTATCGTCAGCGTAACAGTGGAATTTAAAACCATATTTGGAGAAATAGTACCAAGAGAGAGAAGGTAAATTCGGAACAACAGAGGACCTAGGACAGAACCTTGGGGGACACCACTGCTAACAGACGTTTAGTTGCACAAACTGGAAAGGAAATGAAGCGAACCAGGCGAAAGGAATACCAGTGATTCCAATAGCGGATAAACGGTTCAACAGTATATTGAGTGAATTGGTGTCAAAAGCTCTAAATCAAGCAAAACAACAATAGATAAGGACCTGCCATTAACAGATCTTTAGTCACTCTCACTAAGGTGGTTTCTGTACGATGCTTAGAATTTAATAAGACAATTTAATAATTCATGGCTAGTCTTTACAGTTTTATACATTAACAATTCACTGGATTCAAAGTGCAAAGTAGCAGCTCACTGGATGTTGGAATGACCTCCTTTCATATAACCTAAAACACTTTTCTGTTTTTCTCAGGATGGACTATATCCCATATCCGGTCACCCGTCGCCCTGAGAGGCGTCAGGTCGAGTACAAGCCCAAGCCTGGAGAGATTGATTTAGGAACGACCTATAAACAAGACTTCAACCCGTATGACGTGCAACCATTTGTTCCTTCACGCCCTAAAGAGAGGGTACACACCAGGAATGCAAAACTGGACACCGTTCCCACCTATAAAGGTAACCTATATGACCTAAATACCCAAATATATAAGGATACTTTAGGTCATGTGATGCTTTCTGAGTATGCAGTTACTGAAGTAACCCCATCTATCTGCTGTTAAATCAACTGTATTTAAATGTAAATATGTACTGATTTAGCAGACACTTTTATACAGATCAGCTTATGAGGAACATCACAAACAATTCACACTTCTATTTAAAAGATTGCGGTCAGTAAGATTTAGTTTATTTTAGTTATTTAGAAAAAAATACTTTTATTCAGCAGTGATGCATTAAGATAATCATAATGTGACTTCTTTTAAAAAACATTAACAAAATTGGTAACACTTCACAATAAGGTCTCATTTATTAACATTAGTTAGTGTATTAACTCTCATAAACGAACAATGAGCAATATATTTGTTACAGAATGTACTAATCTTTGCTAATGTTAGTCAATAAAACACCAGCTGTTCACTGTTTGTTCATGTTAGTTCAGAGTGGGTTAACTAATGTTAACATATACAACATCTGATTTTAATAATGCGTTAGTAAATATAGATATTAACATTAACGAAGATTAATAAGTGCTGTGGAATCATTGTTAATAATGCGTTTTGGTCCTCTTCGGTCAAAAATGTGCGGAAAATTTTACATTTTGAAATTATTTTTTTTAAATCGGAATAGGATGACACCAAGTGTCACCAAAACTTTGTCGCATTAGCTATATAAACACGCAAAAAAAAAAAAAAAAAAAAAGGAATTCATGGACATGATTTGGATATGTTACAGGGTCTAAAAAAATAGTCACACTTGGCTCCTTCGCGGTCAAAAATGGCCAACATTTGAAATGAATGGAAAATATGAAAAAAATCACACAAATCTTTTGGTGGTACAAACAATAATTCGGCCACTGTGTAGAAAAAAAAAAGCGCACAGCAATGAAGAGGTGGCACTCTAAAATATCAAGAGTGCGAAATAGATACACCCCCCCCCCCCCCAACACACACACACACACAGTAAGTTTTTGCAAAGGTGTGAAATAAAATCAGTAACAATATGGTAAAATTGAGCCAAAAGACTCAAATAAGAGGTTGAAATCAGATCAGACCCAGGTTTATAAAGCTGTGATAAAACATACCGTTAATTTTTGTTAAATTTTTATTGAATTTTGATGTTATGTGCAACAAAATGTCCTCCGTGTTCAGGTTTGACTGTAATAAAATTAATGCAAAAACCGACACTTCAAATCAACATTTCAAAAAAAAAAAAAATCTAAACCCTGACAAAAGTAGTCTTTGAGAATGTATAAGTATAAATCCAAATCCACAACTTAATAATAATAATAATAATAATAAAGTATTTATGTCTAAAAACCACTTTATTAGCCACTTTATATAGAACTATACAGGAATCTAGTGGTATTACACAAGTTTTTCTTTTCTTACTGCCACCAGATGGCGCTAATCTACCCTCAAAAATTGGATTTTAAATGCCTTGTCTCTATTTTAACATGGAATACTGCTTTAATTTAAATAAAAAATAATTTACAACTATACTAGAAAATGGGGAAAGTAGCTAATAAAACCTGTATAAATATTGCACAGCATCATAAAATACACTCAAAATTTTAAATTTTGACCACAAATGAGTCTAGTGTGACCCCTAAACAAAGGGTTAACTTGAGTAGTTAACTAATGAAACCTTTTGTGAAGTGTTACCAAACTTTTGAATGGTACTGTATCAAAAAAGCCAAAAATATCTGCAGAACACAGTACAGTAAGAGCAAGACTTAGTGGTTAAACCACGTGCCTTTGTTAAAAGTTTTGCATGATGTTTTTAAAGAGGATTTCCGTCAGTGGGAGATCAGCAGACGGGAACCGACTAAGCCTGATACGACGTATCAACCTCCCGCTGCAAAGTTTGGGAATTCCACGACGTTCCAGGACGATTTCATCCACCGAGGCCTCGCTCCACGCGAGAGCTTCAAGCCGTCTAACGTAGCCAAGCTATCCGACGCTCCTTTTGAAAACCTGACCAGTAACAAGCTCTCGTACGTGCCACACGCTCCGGAAGCCCGTTACTTTAAACCGCCGGAAGAGTACAAACCCAGCAACGTCCCTTTCCAGGACCTCACCACCCACCGACAAGACTACCAAGGCCTGCCGAGTCAGCTGACCAAAAGCTGCAAGCCCGAGGCGGTCAAAGTGGCCTCCGGCAAGCCCTTCCAGAGCAGCACGGAATTCCGTGACCATTTCCAGCAGTGGCCCGTCTCCCTCAGGCCAATGCAGAAATCCGTGGAGTACACGAGTCCCACGACACACATGGACCTGACGACCACCTCGCAAACCGACTACATCAAGCACCAGATCCAACCCTTCGTTTCCGCCAAGCCGTTCTCGCTTCCCACAAAGTCTTCCAAGCCTTTCCAGGGCAACACCACCATGAGGGACGACTTCCAGCCGTGGGTGGCGCAGCGTCAAAGCGTGATCCGGAAGCAAGAGGAAATCCGGCGAGCCAGTGGGAAAATGGAAGATCTGACCACCTTCAAGGCGCATTTCATCCAGCACGAAGCCCAGCCGACTCTCAGCTTCAAGCCCCAGAATGCACCACTGCGGACCGATGCCCCCGTACAGAACGAGACCATGTACCGCACAGAGTTCACGCCCAAGAGGATCAGCGTGTGTCCGGCCAGTTTCGAGTCTCCTCCGGGGTTTGTCTTCGAGAACTGCGACGATCAAGGCCACCGTTTCTTCCGCAAGACGTCGTCCGCCGACAGGATCGAGACGCCGAAGGAAATGGTCTCGACAGCTTAAGAAAGTCATCGTGTTATTTCTATAAAAGATGACACAAACTAGAATATGATCTCTCTAAATTACTGTACGGGGAATCATAATGAATTACGATGTATTGATTATGCATATTTTAGTTCTAGTTGAAATCGATATCAAACATACAATAGTGCAATACTATATTTTAATCTATATCGATCAGTTTATCACTTAAAATTAACGATATTTATATATACACCACCATTTTACTATCCTGTTTATAATACTTTCATTCAGCAAGGATACATTAAATTGATCAAAAGTGACATTTAGAATGTTACAAAACATTTATATTTCAAATTTTTTTCTCTTCGTTTCCACTAAAATATTACGTTTTCAACATCGATAATGTTAAGAAGTAATTCTTGAGCAGCAAATCTGCATGTTCAGGAAGACTCTGAAAATACAAAACAGCCATAATATTTCATATTTCTAGTCGTGGCCTAGTAGTGAGGGAGTCGGGCTTGTGACCTGAAGGTTGTTGGTTCGATTCCCACGCCGGCAGGAATTGAAGGTGGGGATTGGGAATAAACAGCACTCTCTCCACCTTCAATACCATGACTAAAGTGACCTTGAGCAAGACACCTAACCCCTAATTGCTCCCCTTGTAAGTCGCTTTGGATAAAAGCGTCTGTTAAATGATGAGAAATGAAATGAAAAAAAAAAAAAAAAGAAATATTGCTGTATTTTTGATCAAATAAATGCAGCCTTTCGAACGAAAGCGTAGCTAACCACACAAAGCATGATTTAAACGTTACACTTCTGCCCACAGTGTAAAATATAAAGGGATCAATAATTATAAAGAGATTGGTAAAACTGTATTTTATTGTATTTGTATCACATAGACTGTATTGACGTGAATAGTACCAAAAACTAGCGCTTCCTCAACAGATTCATGTAGCGATGCTTTCTCCACATAGCAATAAGAGCAAATTCATGGATGAACTCTGTGAGCGTAATTAAAATACATGCATAAAGGCCAGTAGGAAACCATTAGAGATACGGAAAATCCACTTCGGGTGCTATACGTACGTAGATCTGTGTTGTGTTTAATCTTAAATAGAGATAATAATAAAAGACAAACTAAACCAAGATGTAAGAAAATAAAATCCAAACTTTCTACACTCAATGTACAATATTGCACTTAAAAACACATTATATACAAGACATATTTTACAATGCAGCACTTTGTTTGAACACAAAACGTACATCTAAAAGACGGCTGGAGAAATGTGACTTTCTGACAGATCAGTCAGCGGGTTTTCTGTCATACATTCTACACCCATATGAACACATTTCGTAAGAATAAAGTCAACATGAATGCAAAATTAACCCTTTTTACTTTCTTAAAACATGCTACTGCTCTTATTGTGCACAATTTATAGGTATATGTTATTTTAAATGTATATATATATATATATATATATATATATATATATTTGGCTGACTTCATGGATGCTTTGTAAATGCGTCCTAAAATTCTCCTTAACGCTACAATGAACGTCCAGTAAGTGCGCACATGTTCTCGTCCCCAGGGTCACGGCACGAGAACACACTTAAAACTTCATTTTGGAAAAATACTTTGTATTGATTTATTTATTAATGCAATACAGGGAGTGATGTGGCCTCCCAGTGGCTCACATTTTTCAAGCTCAGGATCAACTTTATTAAGATCCCTTGTGGGCAATTTGGATGCAGCGTAATAGACATACATGAAAATAAAAGTTTATTGGCAGTTTAGTCATTAATTTACCTCAAAAATCTCAGAAAATGGTGCATTAGTTATGAGAAGCACCCAACAATTCCTTTTTACTTCTTTTCCGCCCCCTGACCACCTGACCCGATTCACCATCCAGTCAAGTCCTGATGGATTTAGCTCAACATTTTTCTTTGAACATCCTGTTTCACTCCGAACTATCAAACTCTGTAAATCAAAAGTAAAATGGCTTGCGACAGCATTTCATGTTGACTTTATGGTAGGGCTTTTTAATTTTTTGATAATGTCTCTCTTAATAGCGGTGTACCACTGATATTATAAGTATCAGTGCATTATGTACACTCCATTCATTTCCTTCACATAGGTGAATGGTCCAATGAGATTGTCCTCATATCCACAAGGAAAAAAAAAAATAAAAAATGCATGTCTCTTAAATTAATACACAATCACTTTCAGGGCAAGATCAAATGAAATCTGCAAAGAGACAAGTCTCAAATCTCATCAAGTGATTTTTCTCTTTGGACTTCTGATGATTGTGGAAAAGCATCCAGTGAAATGTAGTCCAGAAAACACACGTCTGCCACCAGTAGAACTCTTTTAGTCCACACACTCCAAGGGCTTACACGATTTAGACAATATTCTGCATTACGAGAGACGATCAGTGCGGTGACTGAAAAGGGCATGTGTTTGGCCTCTGGTGCTCACTAGGTGGCGCTAGTGTCCTGCGAGCAGGTCTGGCAGCAGCGTTGCCGGTACAGATCCACAGGGCAAAGCTTGAGACGTTTCACCACAGGACAGTAGTGGGTTCTGTCCGTACACTCGCCTGGAGAAACACACAAAACACGGGTTAATTAAACAACAAGATTATTTATGCACGATTCACACATGAATTGGCAAATCATGCAAATGTAAGCATTAAAACAGACTAACCAAGACAAATAAACAGAAAGCAGATCATTAAGCGACAGGAATCAGGACCGTTTGCCATGACTGAGGATTAGAGGTAATAATTTCATAAAATAAAAAAGGACCGGTCTTTTCACTTCTTATTAAGATGATGTGTCGTCAGGAGTCTGGGGGATTCGTTTTGTTTTGTCTGCGTATGTTTTTATGAATCTCAATGTGACGGAAACCATTGACTTCCATTATATGAATCAGAGGACAGGTTCAGCTAAAAATCGTCGAAGAACAAAAGTCACCTTCATCTCGGATGGCCCGAGGGTGAGTAAATCAACAGCATATTTTCATTTAACTGCTAGTTGGTTAAACTCGTTTTTAAGACCCCTAGTAGTCAATCATTTTATGCTTTAAAACTCCTCTTTGATCACCAAAATTACATATTTAAATGTTTTGTTTTTTTTCCTGTGGAAAACATGCCTTATAATCGCTTGAATGTAACACGCAGACCAATGAATATGCAAATTAGCCCCGCCTCCACCCGCTCACACCAGCTCAGAGATCCACAAGGTCAACTTTTCTGCACAGTGGTATTGTATTATCGAACTAGATAGAAAAGTTTGTCGAGACAAACTTTAAGTTGGCTTGAAAAAGCCTAGCTAGAAAAATTTGAAACAGTTTGAAAAGCTTGAAGTTTGAAATAGTTCAAGTTTTACTTAAGAAGATAGATAGATAGATAGATAGATAGATAGATAGATAGATAGATAGATAGATAGATAGATAGATAGATAGATAGATAGATAGATAGATAGATAGATAGATAGATAGATAGATAGATGGTCAGATAGATAGATAGATAGATAGATAGATAGATAGATAGATAGATAGATAGATAGATAGATAGATAGATAGATAGATAGATAGATAGATAGATGGTCAGATAGATAGATAGATAGATAGATAGATAGATAGATAGATAGATAGATAGATAGATAGATAGATAGATAGATAGATAGATATAGATGGATGGATGGATGGATGGATGGATGGATGGATGGATGGATAGATAGATAGATAGATAGATAGATAGATAGATAGATAGATAGAAATAGTAATTGATTCTTCATCTCAGAGTCAGACAGCCGACTTTTAAACTATCAGCATCCTTACAAACGCTTTAACACCTCTGAACGTCAGTGGAGAAACTATATAGTTCATTATGACATCATAATTCACCCGATATATTGCTAAATCTACGCGATTTTTAATATCAACAGAAAAATATACCTGACTCTGCTTCAGGGCAGTCATACTTAATGATATGCTAAAGCCCGCCCACACTTTGACGTGATTGGTTACAACATGTTTGTGATGTAAATAACAAGGGCGTTCACTGGAGTTTTAAAGAGAAAATTCTCACATAAAAGCTTGCACGAAGTTTGTCTTAAAGTATATTAAAAACACCACAGACATGTGAACAACGTTAAAAACTTGCGCATTGACGCACGGGTTTCCGTAGGCAGGGGCCTACTAGCTGGACTAAAATAATATTTTTCAAATAATTATTTTTATATATAGGATTTTACAGCAGTGATTCTATAAACAAACTCGCACATCTATACATTTTCAGGACTCTCAACTAGCCCTGACTGGACAAGTTTTAATTAAAAAGCTTGTTTTCAGTAACGTCATGCCGTGCGAGAGAGGGGAATGAGAGTTCAGTTATTCGCATCTGTGTCTGTGTCATCTGAAGGTGTTAGATCCAGTCACTGTCTTCCATCGGTGCTGCTTTAAAGTCTTAGTCTTAAATTTAGGGATGGAAAAATACAAATCATGATTTGGCTTAACATGAAAAACTCCAAAAGTCTATGATTTAATTAAATTAACGTGAGCACTGCAAGTTTCAAAGTAAGGTCCAGATGAATTATGACTTGTGTAATTTGTTGCGTTTATACAGTATAATACCTGAAAACTCGTCACATTTTGACCAGGAAAGTTTTTGGAATTTTCTTTTCAGCTTACCTCCATATGCCTAATAACATAGGGCCCTATTTTAAAGATCTAAGTACATGGCACATGTGCATTCAGGGTGTCTGAATCCACTTTTGCTATTTTAACAACTGAAAAAATGGTCAACGCACAATGGACCAGGCGAATGCTCCAATAGGGTTGTCCCTTGTCTCTTAATGAGTCATGAGTGTGTTTTGGGTGCGTAATGTGCAATAAACCAATCAAAGTCTCATCTCCCTTTCACTTTAAAAGCCAGGAGTGTTCGCAAGTAAATGGAAAGACTGAACGCTTCCCTAGCGAGGAATCCTTTTATTTTTAATATTTGGCATGTTTGTGTGCTTCTGCGTGTGTAACAAGAGTGTACGGGTGTTGTGCACCCGCCTATAGCTGCATTTTACTAAAGTAACAGAAGTTACAGTCTTTAGCCTCCTTGTTAGAGTGTCTGACTCCCATGCCAGAGACCTGGGTTTGAGACCCGCACAGAGCGGGGCAAATAAGGCCTGGGTAGAGGGGTTACACTGTCACGACTTTAGAGCAGGTTTTTGTTGGTCAATGGCGAAGTCGTTTTCAGTTGCCTCGAAATAGCAACACGCCAACAATGCACCTGAACACACCTCGTTTTCAGATCAGCACACACATGAGAGAACAGATTGGTGGGAGTGCATTTACTATTTAAACAAAGTGGCGTTGGACATGAAAATGATAACTGTGTCGGGCTGAAACTGGCGTCACATTGCGCTGGGTTTATAATAGGGCCCATAATGCTTATCAGGTGGCTTGTCCTCTTCAGGTTAGTGGAGAGCTCCTGCCCCAAGTATCTTGGGGTCTTGTTCACGAGTGAGGGAAGGAAGGAGCGTGAGGTTGACGGACGGATCGGTGCAGCTTCTGCAGTACTGCGGTCGATGTACCGGTCTGTCATGGTGAAGAAGGAGTTGAGCTGCGAGGCGAAGCTCTCGATTTACCGGTCAATCTACGTTCCTACTCTCACCTATGGTCGTGAGCTTCGGGTCATGACCGAAAGAATGAGATCCCGGATACAGGCGGCCGAAACGAGCTTTCTCCGCAGGGTGGCGGGGCGCTCCCTTAGAGATAGGGTGAGGAGCTCGGTCACTCGGGAGGAGCTCAAAGTAGATCCGTTGCTCCTTCACATCGAGAGGAGTCAGCTGAGGTGGCTCGGGCATCCGTTTCGGATGCCTCCTGGACGCCTCCCTAGGGAGGTGTTCCAGGCATGTCCCATCGGGAGAAGGCCCCGGGGAAGACCTAGGACACGCTGGAGAGACTATGTCTCTCGCTTGGCCTGGGAACGCCTCGGTGTCCCCCCGGAAGAGCTGGAGGAAGTGTTTGGGGAGAGGGAAGTCTGGGAATCTCTGCTTACCCGGCCCCGGATAAGCGGTAGAAAATGAATGAATGAATGAATGAATGCTTATCAGCAGTGCTGATTAGTTTAGAGGGGTACTACTCTAATTATGCTGTTCCACAGCGCCACTTACTGGCAGAGAGTGAATTTACATATTCACCAACCCATATTGTTACGGAGCATAGTGTACGATAGATTATTGACATAAATAATTGACAAGAAGCTAACTTATCTTAAGGCGCCGCTGAACACAGTGGCTAAGTTTATCGATCTTGGATCGAAGATTTGTAAAGACTATTGTAACAAATTTTGGGAGTTTGTGCTTCATTGACGTCTTTACTCATGGGAAACGCAAACTTATGCAAGGACATTTTGTCTTCTGCTGCGTATCAAATTCACTGCAAATCCGTTATAGAACAAAGACATACGAATAGAGGATCTAAACATCAGGGATTGAAACTGCAGGTTTGCAGAATAGATTTTCACTAGTATTATCGTTTGTTTTTAGTGATTTAATGTTTATTAAAAAGAGCATGATCTGATCCTGTTCGCTGCGGTGCGTGAAGAAACACGCTCGAAGTCTAGTGTGACCGCAGCTAAATAAAGTTCATTTATTGGTGTTATTTTATTAAATATTTCTGCACCCAGAAACAAGTTAGATGACACAAAAACGTTTCATTAAGTTTCAGCACAGAAGGGTGAAGAACAAAAAGCAGATGTTTGGACAGACAGGATTCCTGAAAAGAAAAGAAACCCTACGAACAAGAGCGGGTTCTCTCGGGATGTTGTGTTAACTTGTAAAAAAAAAATGGACAAATAGCAGTTCTTCAAGAGTGGCGGAACAAGCCAATATATTTCACCCTCAGGGCGGTAATATTTTCCCTAATAAAACTTGAACGCTCTAATGGTGTCAGAAGAGGGCATCTTTTGAACTGTACTGACAGTGATTTATAACAAGGGATTAAATTAAAAGACCTACTGCCACAGGAAGTGATGTTGCAGTGTTGCCAGGTAACAGGCCTCCGTTGCCAAGCGCAGTGCTGGTCGGGGAGCGTTTTTTTGTTCTGCCGATGGACGCATTCCACGCGGCGGGATTGGAACCCGCTGCCGCACGCCACGGTACACGTCCTCCACGGTAACACCTTCCAGTGCACGTCGCACATCTCGGATGAGCAGTTCCTCACGGATGACGGCCTGTTTGGGAATCACACATGAAATTCATAACAAGTTAAAAGAATGTGAGAATAAGCGATGCTGAATATTCCACAACAAGTCTGGCACCTTTCTTTTGGGTCACATGTCTTGGACGTGGAGTTGCTGAAGCGTCTGCATGACACCGTTCTGCTCTGCGCGGCCACCGCAGGCCCCAGACAGCGACCCGTGCACTGTCGACACATCACGTGACGCATTAAAACCACAGCATGGCAGTGTATGCAAAGTACATAACATGCAGCTATTGCTGAACAATGTCTGAAACTTGTGTTGGGAGCACTTCCTGTGTCTATTTGCCTCTTCACGGGGAATCGCTTATCGTATTCCCCACTTGTAAGTCGCTTTGGATTAAAGCGTCTGTTAAACAGGTATAAACTGCATAAACATGATTATGGGTATTGATAAATGACATGTACAGCATTTTACATTTTTAATAAAACATCGTTTAGTTATTTTTTAATATGGGGACTCGTGAAATGTCCTCATAAAACATGTTTACGTCATAATACCAGTGTAAATTTTGCGTCCTCATAAATTATGGGTATTGACAAATGACATGTACAGCATTTTACATTTTTAATAAAACATCGTTTAGTTATTTTTTAAATATGAGTACACGTGAAATGTCCTCATAAAACATGTTTACGTCATAATACCAGTGTAAATTTTGCGTCCTCATAAATCATGAAAACAAGCACACACACACACTTGTCGTCCAAATGAACATTTGAATAGTGTAACTGCGCACATATAACATGGCTTACGGTACTACCATATTGAAGATACTACAGTTTAAAAAAAACAATAGCATCACCAATATTTCGAAGCTTTAGTTTCACGATACTACAACTGTACTGGTATACCATGCAGTGTTTTGTAAAATGTTTTGTACAGTTATAAAACAGCGCGTCACTTTGTTACTTTTGATGCCTCGACCCTTACTGATTTGAAATCCAACAATCCAATAATTCCAATAATTAAATGACTCACAAAGTCACCAGTGCAAGCTTGGAATATGGAAATCTTGCCATTACACTGATTTTCAACTTTAATTAATTTATATAGCACATTTGTTGCCCAAAGTGATTGTATAAAAGTAAAATATAGAAATAAAATAGCAAAACAACTTAACAAACTACATTATCGGGACTACACACCCAATTTCTCAGGATCCTCTACCTTCAAAAGCTAGATCAAAAAGATGTTTTTACTTGAGTTTAACCAATGAAAAACTGCTGTACTGGTTACCGGCCAGATCTCAAAATGGCCAACTACTTTAGATCACTGTTCTACATTAAAGAGGCTAGAACGAATGTAAAAGTGTCAGTGAACGCACCTTCCCCCAGGGGCCGGTGAGCCACTCCACACAGGCGTGAGAGCTGCACTCTTCCCTGTCTTCAGGCCGAGGCGACCCTTCACACGCGGTGCTGGACAGAATCTTCATCCTCCCTGATGCCTCCACCTGCTGACAGGAGACCCGCCTCTCTCTGAAGCCCCGCCCACAGGAACTGGAGCATTTGGACCACACTGTTGATGCCCAACTGACATAGACAGAAAGTTCAAAGTCAGAAGAGCTTCAAAACTGGTTAGTTTTTAATTATAATGTGGTATTTTGTCATTATAATTCCATTTGGTGCTGCAGAAAACTTAGAGGGCACTCCACCATGGACTCACTCACTCACTCTCTCATCCACTCACTCACTCACTCACTCACTCACTCATCCACCAAGCCAGACTACATTTCCCAGAAGCCCCGCACCCATCACTGATCACTCCACCAGCTGCAACTCATTATCCAGTCACTGATTACATCACCCAGCCCATTCTTATTAGTGGTGGTGGGCAGAGCGAGGCTTCATGAAACATTGAATCAGTTGAAGCAAATGTGCCGTATTGTGTCGAGGCTTCGAAACTACACGGACACCCGTCTCCACGGTGACACCTAGTGGTCAATTGCACATGTTATCTGAAACAATTTTGACAACAAACCGTTTAAAAAAATAAAAATGTTGCGTTTTTGTTAATGTGCTGAGTTTTTAACATCCTCACTATATAACTATAATATAATAATAATAACCAGGTTATTTTGGTCATGAAAGATGAAAATTAATAAAACAAATCAACCCACAATGGTCTCATTTTTTTTTTTTTACAGATTTTTATTCAAAAATATGAATTGCTTTCTCCTCTCACAAAAACCCACGAGGTGAAAGTGCATGAACTCCTCTTTTAAACTTGAGTTGAGACAGATGTGCGATCGTGTGATTTGTTCCCGCCCCCGTCAATCAAACGCAGACTCGGCGAGCACGCCCCCTGTCGAAACGCGCAGAAGCTCCGTTCAGCCGTAGTCACGTGACATGGGTGTTTTGAATCACAGTTTGGAGCAGTGTTTCGAAACATCTACGCTTCGGGATCTCGACACGTCAGTTTCGCGTCAGCCATCCCTACTTATCAGTCACACTATTTAAGCACACACACACATGCAGGCGAGGTCTTGATCTTCTGTAAAGTAATCATTTCTGAGCGTTATTCCCTGTCTTGTTTCACCGTGTTCTGATTGTTTCGCTACCTGCCTTTGGATTATTGCCTGTTTTCTGGATTGTGAAAGATATCTGCCTGACCTGAATTTTGGCCCGCGATCCTGCCATTTCTCCTACATACCTGTTTTTGCTGTTGTTTGACCAGCCCTGTGACAAATAAAGCCTGCATTCACTTACATTACATGACAGATAAAAAACTTCTTATTTAAATTATTACAGGACATGATTTATCGTCACACTGAAGATCCACCTGCTAGCCGCATATGACCAATTTTCTTTGCAGTTAAACACACACTAACAATCCTCAAAATTCTTGCTAACTCTGGATTTGTGCCATTCCAAACCGACAAGAATAAATATCGCCATACATTTCAACAGCGTTCCTAACCAGCGATGCGTACGGCTGGATATTTCTGGTTCTTGAAAAAGCACAGGTTGTACCCAAGTCACCGGGGAGCTCGGAGCCTCTGCGGGGCATTCGGGGTTGTGTTGGAGCGGGAGAAGCAGTAACAAAGACACGCTTTGTGAGAGGATCTCCCGCTGATGGCTCTGAACTGACGCTAAGCGCTTTTACAGAGCCATATGATTCATGTGCTGAGCCCAGACGCATGGCAATAATCAGATGATGTTTTTGGCATGGACGTATAGAAGTCAGAGAGCGTTTGTGTGCACTATCTACCCTGTGTTCTCCGTGAAACCCTGAAACCCTCAATCAATCAGCTCGCGATACGAAACGTGGACTATGCAAATGAGTCAGACTCGGAATATTTTCTCTGCAAGAAAAGAGTGAGAGTGTGGGCTGGTAATATTTACTTGACAAAATTATTTGAAAATTAATTCCTAGTTTTATATATATATATATATATTGAATTAACTTTTATTTTTAAATTGTAACACAGTTCGTGAAGGTGGGAAGAAGAAGGCGGGAACCGGCGAACAATCAACAGGTTTTAATAAACAAATAAACCAACAATCAAACAAAAAGTAGAAGAACAAACAAAATAAAACACAACATAAAGTCCAGGCCTGGTCCTCTCTCGTCCTTCACTGTCGTCGCTCCTCCGTGAGAGAGACGAGACCGGTGTAGCACGCAGCTGACGCTCATTATCACTCGCGTCACCGGCCTCGCGCCGTTCCCTCACGGCTCTCGCCCGCCCTGCTCGTCACATATATTTTTAGTTTTCATGTTAATAGCCAAATCTGGTTACGTTTATCAACTAATATTTGTGTTTTATCTTACTTACTTCAATTAACAAAAATGTTTTTAATAGTTTTAGTTTTCATGAAAAATGAAACTATCGATATTAAATTGCAATTTTGCGAACATAACCATGGCCAAGTGAAAATAAATAACAACTAGATCACATTATAGAAGTTAAATGTGCTGTGTTTCCATCAGCCTGTTTTGAAGTATCGCATCAGAAACGAATGACGGAAAAGCCAAATTTCGAATAAAAAAGTTTTACGCTCGCTTGAGGTGGTTTTTGACTTAGAGTTAATGCGAATAACGGGAGATGGAAACGCATTTGCCGAATAAAGTCTGACGTAGCGAACGTTAAACCCCACGCGTAATCGTAATCGTCCGTTTCCGCTGATTGTGTCGTAACGGTGAACTTCGTTTGATTCTGTTCTGATGCATTAATTCTGGATGGACCGGCGCTGGGATTGCCGTGGATCGGGTCATGCCCGATCGGAGTGCCGCGGGTTTCTCGGGCTTGTACGCACACGTGTGGGACGCTCAATAAAGTCGGTAAAGTTCAGACGGCTCTCGTTTATTGTTTTCTTACTCATAAGTGTTTAGGCGAACCCTTCATGTCACACCCATGAACTGTTGTTTAGTTTAGTCCTGACAGTTGTCACGTGGTCTTTGTTTTGGTTTCGATCTGTCGTTGTCTCATCATTAGTTCATTGTCTTCATCTGTGTTTTGTAATTAGTCATGCCTGTCACCTGTGCCCCGCTCGTTATCCTCTTGTGTTTCTATGTATTTATTCCCTTTGTGTCAGTCCAGTCCTTGTCGGTTCTTAACGTTACATGTGTGGATTTTCCCTGCTTGTTTCCTGTATATATTCCAGTGGATGATAATTAAACTGTTTTACGTAGCAGCTTTCGTCTTCGTGCCTTCATCATAGTCTACACGTTACACTTCACAAACGCTGTCACATGTTTTATTTAAGCTACTGTTGGTGACTAGACATCCAATGCCACCGTCATGCACTCACACAACATGACGGAAACGCGCATAATTCGCGTTTTTGCGAACTTTGAAAAGATTCCTTCATTTTTGTCAGCAAAATGAAATGATGCACAAAAATGCCCGGCACAGTTGCGGATAAAATGAAATGTGAAATGTTGATTGTGACAATTAGATCTGCTCAGAATGCATGATTTTTTTATTATAACCATTCGTGTGTTTCTGTTGAGCTTATGAACGCAACGGCCAATCAGGAGCACTTTAGTCATAAGGAACATTTTGCTCGCTTTCTATATAGAATTTATTGCCAGTTTGAATAACTGCTTTTGTTTTTCATGCTACTAAAATAACCAATGTGAAATCTAGATTTTCTAATGCATAAAAAGCAATAAACTTATTCAAAATCAGCCTGCATAGCCAGAATATAATGTGCAATTTCCCCAAACACAAAAACATTTTTTATGTATTATATTCATTTACATTAATAATAAGTATTACAATATAATTATAAAAGCAATAATGGGCACACATATTCACAATTAACTAGGACTTTTGCCTCAATAAACTCTTAATTACTGCTTATTAATAGTTAATAAAGTTGTTAAGTTTATATTTTGGGCTGGATAAAGGGATGTAGAATATGATCATACAGAATAAGGCATTAATATGTGCTTTATAAGTACTAATAAACAGTAAATATGCAAGCTAATATATATTGGATATATATATAAAAATTAAATTTAAGTTGAAATTTAGGGGTTGGGTTCGGGACAGCCGCCTCCCAATTGAAAGTAACCAATAAATGATGATTTTATTTATATATTAAGCTTACTGATATTTTAAATATTATTGTGGGATTCAATAGATAATAGAAGGATCTGAGTAATCATGTATAGTTTGAATACTTAACGTGTTCAATCATCGTTAATTTCTTTTTAAAAGTCCATAGAAATCAATCGACATCGGAAACGTTCATTTCCGACCCTCGTGATGAAAATAACTTTCAGAAACCTTTCATTCTAAATGTTCCGATCGCTCTGCATTGTGTTGAGATGGTAAAAACTTCTCTAGCCAGACCAGTGCACCGACAAAAAGAGGCTCTTATATCCTGACAGCTGATATCTGCTCTTCTCCAGCCCCATTGGACTCATACAGTTTGATTCATGTGCTTCGTTGAGCGTCTGCACAGCCCCTGAAAAAGACTGATGCTGGGAAGGGAATGATAGATGGGCTGTTTGATGGAGAGAGGCACTTTGGCTGGGAATCAGAGGATCGGGGTGCTGCTCGCAGTCAAATGTATCACAGCTCACAGGATTGCGACGGGTTCTGCTCTCTTTATATCGAAGTCTATGGAGAGATCCGTCAGCAGACGCTCATTTATCAAAGACAGAGCGCCTGTCACTGTGTCAGACTTCTACATCGCTAGCGTTCAGAGAATTGGGGTAATTATACAGTACAATCAAGGCGTTTCAGGGAGTTCAGAAGCTGTGCTTACTGATATAGACAATAACTCTCTTTGGAGTGACTTTCTGCTTTGCTCTGCAGATCTTTTTCATCCTCAAACATCCGCCTAAAGTGATACGATAAAATCACCTCAGTTGCTATTATGACTCCATCAGAAATCATTCATACTAACCACCGTTTTCTTTGGGAGCGAAATTATTCGCCAATTATTAACCCTTGTGTTGTGTTCTGGGTCAGTTTGACCCGTTTAGATTTTCTAGTTGTTGGAAATACGTTTTTTTTTTCTTGATATTTTGCGACTTTTTCTCATTTATCATCATGAACACGCATGCAAAGTTTCAACATGCTGGTGTTTTTTGACATATACAAACAAAATTATTATTTGACCCGCATATTTTAACGCTCTAAAGCAACTGTACTGACCCAAAATAATAACGTTTCTTGGTTATATTTTGTTATTTTATTTTTTACTACCTTATGAAGCTAAAAAATGAGGTTTTCCACACTTATTTCAATACAGAAACATGTTTGAAGCAGCAGCGTGTGTGTGTGAAGTTCTGTGCGCTCATCATGTCAGAAGAAACTTCTTGACTTTATGAGTCTTTATAAAACAGCCCACTTAGGAAAAGTACATATTTTCATTATACAGCTGTATTTAATTGTTCAGTTATGATGTTCTAAGAAAAAAAAAAAAAGTTAAAAAAATTTATTTAAAAATGTACTGTTTATTTTCAAATTTTTTCAAAACAAATCATTTTTAAAAAATGGTTAAAAATAATTTTCATTAAATCATTTCTTCAGATATATATTTTTTGGAATATTTGACAAATGTTGATATTAAAAGTTTACAGTTTGTACCTGAATCTTTGTTGTTTTTTTGAGGAATTGTATTGAATCCAATTAGGGTCAATTTGACCCGCTCTATAACGAGTGTCCACAGAAATCCAACAGCGCATAAGGGTTCATGTAAAGCTGCTTTGACACAATTTGCATTGTAAAAAGCGCTATATAAGTAACGGTGACTTTCACTTGACCTGTGTCGTGGCTTATGCTTCAGATTATTGAATGCATTTATTTATGGAAGCATACCTGGGAGGGCAGTCCAGGCGGTTGCACGGCCGTGGGTGACTGATCGGTTTGGGAAGATGATGACAGACCGAATGAGGCGTCTCCCTGCCCTCTGATGTCAGACATCGAACCTTCCTCATCTGAGTCCCTCTGCTGCCACAGGAAGCGCTGCATGAGCTCCACTCGCCCAAACGCCACTCAAACTCTAGATAGAGAAACATGCGCACAATTAGTGAGTTTTGGCTGATAGTTATTTAAAACTGACTTTTAGAATAGATCTACCTTTTTATTTTTCATTTAGGAAAAATATATAATGTATAAAATACTATCTAATTTTAATATTGACCATCAATTAATTATCAATAATAAAATTCTAGATTATCTGGAATAAATAAATTAAAAATAAAACACTTTTTGTTTTTCAATCACACCTCCGTCATAATAAACTTTTCTGCATTTTTTCGCATCCGTAGCAAGCATTTCGAGAGCTGTTTTGACAATCGACCCTTCGCAAAGCCCCGCCCCCTTTAGTTACTGTTGCTATGTCCGACAAGTCATGCGCTCTCACGCCACACATCATGTTCTCACGCAGTGAAAAATACATCCTGGAGTAAAGAGGACACTGACAACGTATGAAACCGTTTCAGATTTAATATATCGTAATTTTTTAAAGAAGTTTAATCAATAAATAGCGTCTAGTGTGTGTTTAATGTGTCGCTGTAGCTCCTCGATCATCTCTTCATACTAGTTCATTTATAGCATCAAATAAACATGAATGAACATCAGAAGGAATGTTGTTTCAAGCGCAGTCAGGTCAGTAGGTGGCGATGTCACTTCATAAAGTTCACTATTTAAGTTTACTCTGTAGTCCATGTTATTTGCGAAGTCTTGTTAATCCGAGCGTTATATCCCTGTCTTGTTTGCCTGTTTCCTGATCCTGCCTGTTTCCCTGTTTTTGATGTTTGTCTGCCCGCCTTTTGACCTATCGCCTGGATACTCACTACGAGCACTGCCTGTTCCCTGCCACTCCTGTTTGCTGTTTGATTGACCGTTGCCTGTTGTACCACGTTTTGTCATTGGATCTCATCCTGTTGACTCGTCATTACAAGCGTAAATGAAATGTTTCTATTTTTAGTTGAAAATGGTGTCATGTAAAGGCCCCCCAAATATAAAAACAGGAAAACTGAGAATGCACAATTAAATACCGGACAATATATATCCAACATAAACAGATACTGATAAATAAAAAAAGCCTAATTTTGACCAATAACTGATATAGTACCAAATAATCACGCATCCCTAAAACAATATATGTGTGTACACTCCAAACATGCATCAGTGAAGTTCAATTATGAAGGACGAAACGGGTACGGCATGAATCAATATCACCGCAGCAGCAGCCAGATCACCTGATTCACACTGAGAGGTTTTAGAGATCATTTACAAGCTCTTAAGGGTTTCCAGGAATCTGGGCTTGAATATCCACACAATCGTCTCTGCCTTTTAAAATTCCTGGCATTGTGTGGGAACTCAGAGGAAGACATGGAGCTTTAACAAGACACAAATGAGCTCTCCGAGCGGTTGGTTTTCTACAAGACAGAACTGAAGTCCAATTCAAGTCCAAGCCTTCAACGTAACGCATAACAATTTTCCTTGAGAAAAATACACACAAACCCACAAATAGCAAACTAAATGAATGAATGAAGAACAAAACCATAAATATTTCATACATATATATATATATATGTATATTATATTATATTATATTTATTTTTTATATTTACCCTCGTTTATTTTTAATACTGGTGGTGTCATGTGATGCTTGTTTTACTTTTTATAAATATATATATTTATAAAATGGGGACTTTTTTTTTTGAACTGTGAAACGGGTAGTTGTGGCCTAGTGGTGAGGGAGTTGGGCTTGTAATCATAAGGTTGTTGGTTCGATTCCCACACCGGCAGGAATTGAAAGTGGGGATTGTGAATAAACAGCACTCTCTCCACCTTCGATACCATGACTAAAGTGTCCTTGAGCAAGACACCTAACCCCTAATTGCTCCCCTTGTAAGTCGCTTTGGATAAAAGCGTCTGCTAAATGATGAAAAAAATTAAAATAAAAAAACCTGTGGAATTGCAATGACGCTTGGTTAAAGAAGCTAGCTTTATGAAAGTTTTCAAACAAGAGTGTGCATCTGATGGGTAGGTTTAGGGGTGGGGTAGTGTAGGCGGACAGAATGTACAGTTTGTACTGTATAAAAACCATTACGCCTATGGAATGTCCCCATAAAACATGAAAACACAACATGTGTGTGTGTGTGTGTGAGTGTGTGTGTGTGTGTGTGTGCTTGTTTTCATGATTTATGAGGATGCAAATTTGTAAAATGACATGGGTATTACACTGGTATTATGACTTAAACATGTTTTATGAGGACATTCCATGAGTTTAAAACAGCTTTAAAAACATACTAAACAATGTTTTATTAAAAATGTAAAAATGCAGAATGTTTTGTGTGATGGGTAGGTTTAGGGGTAGGGGTAGTGTAGGGGCAGAGAATGTACAGTTTGTATGGTATAAAAACCATTACACCTATGGAATGTCCCCATAAACCATGAAAATACAACGTTTGTGTGTGTGTGTGTGCTTGTTTTCATGATTTATGAGGATGCCTTAAAAATAAACACCTTAAAATACCTTAGACACCTTAAAATAAAGCGCAACCGCACTTCCTTTATAATCACTGAAGCTGTCAGTCAGTACAGCTCAAACAGAGAGAGAAAACTGCCATTTTAATCAATAAATACATATGAATTATGAATTAACACAATACTGCACGGATCCCACTTGGTATCATGATACTTCAGCTGGTGTGTTATCTTAAAATATGTTTATGGCATTGTGAAAAGAGAGCTCTGTTTCTCCTCTGTTCATACGAACCTTGTGAAAGCACGTGAATCGAAGCTGTGAGACGCTGCTGGTTGTCGATCTGTGTTTGGCACTCGTAACGTCCGTCAAATTTGCCTCCGTGCGTGTTCATCTCCAGAACACGTCCTCCCACCAGCATGCGGAAGCTCGCGCCTGGACTCTGCTTCAGGGTCTGGTTCTGATAGGACCACTTGATGGGCTTCCTGTGACTGGGGACCACCGGACAACCTAAAGGGGTTATGGGTGGATTTTAAGAGGAAATGGACTTGACGTCTTAAAAAGTAAGCGGTTTATTCACTAAAGTCTTAGGCGTTAGTCTGAACTCACATTCCCGTGCTCTCTGCTGTCCTGATTTAGCAACTATAATTCATGTCGTAGAAAGGAAACAAGTCTTTGCTAGAAAATGATGACTTAAGTTTTTAAATAGCATTTGTTTTCTAGCTATTCAGGTTGAATATCTTAAAATTCTTGAAATAAAATACATTTATTTTGTGAAATAAGTTACAAATACATGAGAGTTTCTGCCAGTGTATTGAGAAAAAAACAAATTAAATACATATTCGACCATCATAAACAATAAAAAATGGCAAATAATCTAGTAAAATAGGAAGTAATATTCACCCAAAAATTTAAATTCAGTCATTAATGTAATGTGGTTCTACACCCGTAAGACCTTCGTTCATCTTCAGAACGCAAATGAAGATATTTTTGATGAAATCCGATGAGTCTCTATTGACACCGAGATCATTTACACTGTCAAACGGCCAGTAACACATTTAAAATATGTCTTAAAAAAATATTTTTGTGCGCCAAAAAATCAAAATAACGACTTTTCAACAATATCTAGAGATGGACGATTTCAAAACACTGATTCGTGAAGCTTTACGAATCTTTTGATTCGAATCAGTGATTCGGTTCATGTATCAAACTGCCAAAATCACGTGAACCATTGAAATTACGAATCACTTGTGACCTAACGAAGCCTCGTTTACTGACTTTGGCGCTCGTAAAGATTCGTAAAGCTTCATGAATCAGTGTTTTGATATCGTCCATCGCAAGATATTGTTGAATAAAGTCATTATTTTGTTTTGTTTTTTTGGCGCACAAAAAGTATTAAGGTTGAACCACTCTAGTCACATGACCCGTTTTAAATATATTCTGGGCGTTTGAAAGTGTAAATTATATTTCTGTCAATTGAAACTCACAGAACCGTCGGATTAACGATTGATCAGATGAGCGAAGATCTTACGGGTGTAAAACGACACTAATTAATGACTGAATTTAATTTTTTGGGTGAACTGCCCCTTTAAATTCCAAACCGAGCTCACATCATTCAAACGACATACGGAAAGTGCCACACCTATCCGTAAGATCTCTCCGGGTCTGACTGCGACGCTGGTGCCGATCACCGAGGCCATCAGAACCCTCTTCCTGCTCAACTCCTTTGAAGCCTGGTGCTCCGATTCACCCAAAGATCCTCCTGCCATCAAAAGAGCTTCATCAAATACTTCACAATCAAACGCAATCATCCGCAGCGTTCCCACAGGTAGATTTCTTTTGATGGTTGAACGACCTCAAGGAGTAGAATTATTATTCTCAGAGCATTTTTCCAATCAGCGGAGAGACTGTAACGGAGACAGAAATGACCTCAATTAATGAAATACTGAGGGAAAGTCCAAACAAGGCCTCGACTACCTTCTGTCCGTGGCCCATAAGCTCTCCGGAGATGAACAGCCTCTATAAAGAAGTGCATTTGTCTTCATTTTGCTGCGCAGATGGATTTTACCACCCCTGTAGGCTGTGGGTCTCAGGTTATTCCTCAACGAGACGCGCCGAACCATGCCAATATCAATACGCGACTCGCAAATCTCCCGCCGAGTTAGCTGACTTTGTCGGAAACGGAGCCAACCCACAAAATGCGGTTCACTTAGCGCTTCGGCGCTGTCGCGCGAGGATTTCCCTGTCACCCGGCGAAGTGTCGACTGACATACGGCTACTACGGGAATCTCTACTCACCCGCCACACGCAGCAGGCTGGAGGCCACCGATTTTCCAAAGCTGTTGGCAGCCACGCAGGAGAAGGTGCCGTCGTCTCGCAGTGTGAGGTTCCTCAAGAGCAGAGATCCGTTGAGAAGGGGACTGGCGCCGGAGCCCAGCGGACCCTCCTTACGGTGCCAGCTGACTGTCGGCCGAGGGACACCTGTGCACAGACAAACACGTCTCTCTCACTCGATCGATTCACGCTCGAGTCTGGAGCTGACACTAATCCCGTTACTATTTAAATTGAATTCTATGTCGTTAGACACGTTACATAAACTATTATTTAACATTTAAGAGAGGACTATGGTTAAAAACAAAGCAACAGTGCTCACATTTAATAACCCTTTATACTTAATGACTTTTGTGTTATTGTTTGATTGTTGCCTTTGCTTTACAGCTTATGCGTGTAAATCATTTTGAATGTCTATTTTATTCATTTATTCTTGAAATTTTTTTTTTTTTTTTTTTTTCTCTCTTCTATCCACTTTTTTTGTACTATTAGTGTTGGTATTATTATTTACATTTTTAACACTGTTTATTATTGGTTTGTTTTGGGGGTTTTTCTCCTAAAAAACCTCCTGTGGACTAGTGTTGTCCAATGTAACTGTGATGTCCATGTCAAATAAAGAGAGAATGAGCATAAAATTATGACAGCATGAAAATAAAGCATTTTTAAACACATCAAATACCAAAATGGCAATTTTTGCAGTGTGTGTATGGACTTTTTGAGTGTCTCTAACAATTAAAACAGCTCGTACTTTTGAATAATTTTAATTTAACCTATATTATGTTAAAAATATGTATAGTTTTCATCAATTAATTTGGTCACACTTTAGTTTTAAGGTCCAATTCTCACTATTAACTACGACTTTTGTCTCAATAAACTCCTAATTGCTGCTTATTAATAGTTGTTAAGTTTATAAAGTTATTTATAAGGCATTAATATCACTAATAAACAGCCAATGAGCAACTGAGAATTGGACCCTAAACTAAAGTGTTAGGATTCATTTTAATCGAACTGCGTCCGTCATTTTGCACGTGATCCGTTGTCTGCATCGCTTTCCCTTATTACCAAAATAAATTGCAAAAAAAAAAAAAAAACTTTAAAAAAATCTCAATTTTTACACAAATTGCACTGTTGGTTATTGGCAAGTTCAACAAACTAAGCAAAAAACCTTTATTATTATAATACCTTTATTATATTACACCTTTATTAACCATCTATAACCCACTATATGGTCCTAACCGTATATACATATTATTATTATTATTTTTTTGGTAACACTTTAATTATTAACTAGATGCTTATTAGGATGAATTACTATGATATCGGCGGATTATTAATACATATAAAGCACATATTAATGTCTTATTCTGCATGATCATATTCTACATCCCTTAACAACTACCTTACTAACTATTAATAAGCAGTAATAAGGAGGTTATAGAGGGAAAATTCATAGTTAATAATTTGCATGTGTTCCCTATCCTAAAGTGAGACCATTATTACAAACAATCACAAAAAACAACAATAATAATAATAACAAAAACTGTAAACATTTTCCTTTGTATTATTTCATCCCATCCCTGCATTACAAAAACACTTTATTTTAAGGTGTCAGTATTACAGTGTAATAATACATTTAATTACTGAGTAATAATAATTAACTGCATGTACTTACTATATGTTTAGGGTTGGGATGAGGGTTTGGTTCAGGGTTAATTGCATGCAATTATGCTTAATTTCTAGTCATTACTACAGTAACTACATGTAACCTGTAAAATAAAGTGTTACCAAACATTAAATTATTAATAAAATGATTATTTCTAATAATAACAGAATTATACAAACTAAGATGTGCCAACATTAGTTGCGTAAAAATGCTATATTTAAAAAAAAAAAAAAAAAAATCATATAATATTTATTTTGGCGTTTTTAAGATTCAATATATAGTGGTTACGGTTTCAGACCCTGTGCCCCGTTCACGAAAAGTGCCAAACACACTGGTCTGGGAGCAGCTTTACTAAAAACAAACATAAACCCATGACAAATCACTCAACGAGATCCAGTATTTAGGGGCAACTGCTCTCTTGCCCTTAAAAGACTCCTATATCAACATCAAAGCTGGAGAATTATTCGAACCGCAGAAAATGTTGATTCAAAGAGCAGATCAACAAGAGGCCAGCAGATTGCCACAAATTACTTGTACAAATGGGCACAATGAATGCAAATTGCCTCCCTCCAACCAGTTCCCATGGGACGCCCCGGGTGCAAATAATGAGCAGCACATGGATCGGAGTCTGAGTTTTATGGTCCCCCGTTCTGCCGAGTGGAGGCATTAGCACTGACATACGGCCGTTAGTCTGAGAGCCAATGAATAGGAATGGAAAATAACATCGGAGGCCTTGAGATGTGTGTGTGTGTGTGTGCATCAAGCGTACACGTGGGCACCGACATACTTTGGCACCGGTAAACAGTCAGGCGTGCTTGCAAAGATGGCAGGAACTGAAGTTGTTAATGTAGGATTAATATTGGCCACCGGAGTGACCTTGTGCTTTCTTGGCGAGGGAATTTCCACTGGGAGGAAAAACGCAACAATAACTACGTGATTATGAAGCAAAAATAAGACACAAAAGAAGATATATCGCATGCATAACGTTTATCTCCAAGTGTTGAACGCCTACTGACCGCCGTCTCGTACCGCTTTCAGATCCACATGACAAACATTTCTTTGGCTTTTGACCTGTTAAAGGTAGTGATCTTCGTTTTGATTATTATTGTTGTTCATTTCACTATTCCTGGAATTATTTATTCATTTTATTACTATTTTCATCATTGTTCATATTATTATCTTAGGTTTTGAATTTGCAAAACCACATTAAGAATTTATAATAAAATAAAATCAGATAAAATAATGTGTTTATTGCTAGATATAAATAAATATAAAACATTTTCTAATACCTTGATGTGTTTAACTTTATAAATATTATTAAATTATTTTTAAAAAAATCAATAAATTTGAAAACGCTCCATATTTTCTTTTATGCATTTTAACTATAAACAATATAAAAAATGTTAAATATAAAAGGAACAAAAATAAAACAGCTCATATAATATTCGGTTAATAGTATTTCACACCATCTGTTGAAAATAAAATGAGATAAAATAATGCGATTATGTTTATTGCTAGACAAAAAAAAAAAAATATTCCAATATCTTGCTGTGCAACTTTATAAATATAACAATTTATAAACAAAAAATACTATATATAAACTTGTTTGTTTAATGTTTCAGGAAAAATCAAAACGTTTTAATGTTTTATTTTTTTTCTTCTATGCTGTTAGCATTTTAACTATAAACCATATTAAAAAAAATAATAACAATAATAATATAAAATGAGCAAAAAATAAAACAGCCCATATGACATTCAAAGTCAATCGATATTTTCTCACAATTTGTTGAAAATAAAATAAAATATGTTAATTTAATGTTTATTACTAGACAATAACAGATATCTTTTTATGCTCCACTTTTTTAAATATGTTTCGACGATCATACACAAAATTACATTTCATTCACTACTGTCTGGAAAGCATTAAAATGTAGTTTAGCTGTAATAAGCTTTTTTTTTTTTTTAGAACTACAGGAATACAATATTATCCCGATATTGTGATATTATCCTCACAATTATATCTTTTTAATTATTACGAGCGCAAGTTGTAATTGCTTGTGTCAGCTTAAATGAATGAATGAATGTTTATTACTGTCATATAGACATTCATCTTAACATTATAACATTATACGTCAGTGAAACAAGCATTTTCTGTAAAGCTACATTGAAATGATGTGTATTGTTCTAAACAAATACAAATTTTAATTGAATATTGAATAAATGCTCTCCTTGTATGACGCACAGGCAGGGCTGGGTGGGTTACTTTTAAAATGTATTTCACTACAGATTACAAAATACATGCTTTAAAAAGTCATTTGTGACGTATTTCGTTACATTACTCAAGTTTAGTAACTTAATCTAAATACTTTAGAATACTTTGGAATACTAATAAGTGTGGAACAAACACAAAAAAGGTCATTGCAAGTTTTTCTCTCACAATTCTGACTTTTCCCCTCAGAATTGTGTGATATAAAGTTACAATTGCGAGTTATAAAGTCAGAATTATGAGATATAAACTCGCAATATTGAGAAAAGTCTGAATTATGAGATATAAACTGACAATATTGAGAAAAGTCAGAATTATGAGATATAAACTCACAATATTGAGAAAAGTCAGAATTATGAGATATAAACTGACAATATTGAGAAAAGTCAGAATTATGAGATATAAACTCACAATATTGAGAAAAGTCAGAATTATGAGATATAAACTCGCAATATTGAGAAAAGTCAGAATTATGAGATATAAACTCACAATATTGAGAAAAGTCAGAATTATGAGATATAAACTCACAATATTGAGAAAAGTCAGAATTATGAGATATAAAAGTCAGAATTATGAGATATAAACTCACAATATTGAGAAAAGTCAGAATTATGAGATATAAAAGTCAGAATTATGAGATATAAACTCGCAATATTGAGAAAAGTCAGAATTATGAGATATAAACTCGCAATATTGAGAAAAGTCAGAATTATGAGATATAAACTCGCAATATTGAGAAAAGTTAGAATTATGAGATATAAACTCACAATATTGAGAAAAGTCAGAATTATGAGATATAAACTCACAATATTGAGAAAAGTCAGAATTATGAGATATAAACTGACAATATTGAGAAAAGTCAGAATTATGAGATATAAACTCACAATATTGAGAAAAGTCAGAATTATGAGATATAAACTCACAATATTGAGAAAAGTCAGAATTATGAGATATAAACTCACAATATTGAGAAAAGTCAGAATTATGAGATATAAACTCACATACTGAGTATGTGATACATAGTATCACATACTGATACTAAATTCACAATTGCAAGAAAAAAAGTCAGTATTGCATGTTTATATCTCCCAATTCTGACTTTATAACTTGCAATTGTGAGTTTAAATCTCACAATTCTGAGAAAAAGAAGTCAGAATTGTTAAATTCAAACTCACAATTGTGATGGAAAAAAAAAAACAAATTGTGAGAAAAAGTCACAGTGACGAGTGAATTATAAAATGACTCACAAAACATGAAAACAGTCGTGGATCATCAGCTCATGACAGGACAGTTAATTTGACTTTTTTTTAATAAATTCAGTCATTTTGTCTCGTTCAGGACAGAACTAAATAAAAATAACATTTTTATGATCCTCTTAAAAGTATTAAAATGTTGATGAAACTGAACTCGTCTTTTTCAGACGGTCAGAGTCAGAGAATCACCAATCGCTGTTTAAATGACATTAAAACTCAAAGTAATCACTTTGGTAATCTAAAACACTTTTCAGATGGAACTGTAATCTGATTACCACCCATTTAAAATGAAACACAGTTACTCAAATTTTGCATTTTAAATACGTAACTAAGTTACTTGTATTTCGTTACTCCCCAACCCTGCACACAGCCTATGTAGAATGTTCCAAAACGTAACTGAAGTAATACAGAAGTTGTCTATGTAGTCCGCTCACTAGGCTTCAGAATGGAGCCATTATTAATGACCTGCGTGATAAGCAGACTGAATTACGCTCCGCAATCCAGCGACCTGGATCGGGCGGTTGTGGTTCAGGGGTGTGTGTCCGGATGTGTGCGTCCTCTAACAACACATCTCTCCACACCATCGGTTTAACCACCGAATTACAGTATCTTCTTACATGGTTACCCATAATGCACAGCTCTGTGGCTGCCTATGCCGTCCTCTCTGTCAAAGCCAACTGGACGCGTTCTTCAAATCGCATTTATTCATCTCAGGGAATCAGATGGTGATGAAAGCATGAGAGAACAGCTGACACTTATGGCTTTCTGCAGCAGCGAGGCCATTGTTATCAGCAGGTGTCTTTTGCATCAACCAAATCACCAGATAAACAGCTCTGTGTAACTGCAGCGGGAAGTGAAGACAGACAGAGCGGCCCGAGAGAGGCCTTTATTTATATAAACTAGGGCTGGGTGAAAAAAAAATAGATTTCTCAATATTAGATTCTCATTTTTATTAACCGAAATTGATTATTAAATCCCAAGAATCAGTCTTTTGGTCTATGCTGTTTTCAGTTGATGAATGAACTTTGTGAAGGGTCTCCCATGCAATTAATTGCAATAAGTGTAGTATCTTTGTTATGTTTAAAAATTAGTCGGTTTGATTGTGTAAATCAAATAATAAATATAGCTGCGAGCAACAATTATTGGGGTTCAAGCTGTTTAAGGCCTTTAAGCACATGCGTGAAAAACATGTAACCACCTATACTATAATGAAAAGACAATTTTCGGCCAAAACAGGCAATTTATCATAGGAAATATATGGTTTTTAAACCTTTTTAACAGATATAGCCCTACCTATGGGCTGATCTCAATAAAAGTTTGCACGCTTCTTTAGAATCATGCGCCGCACGTGCACATCCAATGATGTGAAGTTTTTATTTGGGAATGATTTTGGGTAGACGTTTTCTAAATGACCCAGCTATAGCTATCCGAACGCCAAAGTTCAGCGACCAAGAGAGTCCCAAGAATTGTGCCACAGTGGTTGAACCAAAAACCTTGGACCAGTTTGTGAAAGTTGGTTTTTGAAATAACCTCCAACATTTAACGAACGATTCGATGGACAGCAGTTCTACCATGTGAAATGAATGTTGTGGGCATGTGCGAAAAATGGCATGATATCCAATGCTTTACTCATGAAATATCTTGTCACAGGCCTCTAGGGCCTTGAGTCAAAGCAAGTTTCAGTCCCATCGGCCTCTGTTAATGTAATGATCGTTAGTTGAAGTACCCGTTACAACCACAAGAGGGCACTTCACCTTGGACTGTTCACATGCACACTCACTCCCCACAATCACTTCCCACAATCCATTAGCACACATTCACATCCGCACTACATCTCCCAGAAGCCTTGTACCCTGTCACTGATTACCCCAGCCAGCTGCAGCACATTATCCGTCACTATTTAAGCACCACTCACACACACAGTCGACGCGAGGTCTTGATATTCTGTTATGTTGTCATTTCTGAGCGTTGTTCCCCGTGTTGTTTTCCTGGTTTTGATTCTGGTCGTTTTCCTGGTTTCTGATTGTTCCCTGCCTGCCTATTGGATTTATTGCCTTGGATTATTGGACTGTCGATTGCTTGCTGCCTACCTCGATCTACTTTGCCTGTTTAACGTTTATGACTCTGCCTACCCTCTGACACTCCTGTTTGCTGTTGATTTGACCATTGCCTGTTTGACCACGTTGCTTAATAAAGCCTGCATTTGGATCTCATCCGCTGACTCGTCATTACAGTTAACCTTGTCTGCTTAAACTTTATTGGCCACCGGGGGGCGGTTTTCTCAAGATGCGCCGATGTCCTCATATACAATCATGGCTCCTTGAACCAAGACACTGCGTGCCAATTCTCAAGTCAGTCAGACTTAGGGTTGTGTAATTATAGCCATTTTTAACTTTTTTTTCCATGTTATAGTACCACCAAGTGGCCACGTCCTTTATCACAGAATGAGCTCTTATGTATGCGTGTTGAGTTTGGTGAAAGCATCTCATTCTGGTCATGAGTTATAGCCATTAAAGCCATTCAAATGTTTTTGGTCGCCCTTAGAGATCATGAATCAAATTTTTATTATTATTATTTGTTAAGTTCCGATCAGGCCAAAACACAAGGTCTTTCAAAAAAACAAAAAAAAAATTCTCAGGGCGACGGTTAAATCCGATGCCTTTTTGTCCAAGAGCTTGTATAGTGCCAAGGATTCCAACGACAGAAGACACTTGAGCTTACGTCACACGGTTTAAGAGTTATAACCATACTTTTCACTGCTATAGCGCCCCCATCAGGTCAACGGGGTGAGCCTTGGTGACATTGTTGGTGGTGTGAGTACTACCATCAAAGTTTCAAGTCTTTACGACTTACGGTTTGGTCTGCCCGATCACTTTTAGAGGAGAATGCTGATCCTTGGATATTTTAACAATTACAATAAGGTTTCGCTCAAATTCTTTGGTCAACCATGGCGAGGCCTGTCCTGAGTGGAACCTGTCCTGTTAAACCGCTGTATGGTCTTGGCCATGGTGCTGCAGCTCAGTTTCAGGGGCTTGGCAATCTTCTTATAGCCTACGCCATCTTTATGTAGAGCAGCAATTCTTTTTTTCAGATCCTCAGAGAGTTCTTTGCCATGAGGTGCCAAGCTGAACTTCCAGTGACCAGTATGAGAGAGTGAGAGCGATAACACCAAATTTAACACACCTGCTCCCCATTCACACCTGAGACTTTGTAACACTAACGAGTCACATGACACCGGGGAGAGAAAATGGCTAATTGAGCCCAATTTTCACTCTCACTTTGGTTTAGACATTAATGGCTTTGTGTTGAGTTATTTTGAGGGGACAGCAAATTTACACGGTTATACAAGCTGTACACTCTCACCGCTTTACATTGTCGCAAAGTGTCATTTCTTCAGTGTTGTCACATGAAAAGATATAATAAATATAATAATATATTTACAAAAATGTGAGGGGTGTATTCACTTCAAAACAAATCAAATCATAAAATTTGTGTCAATACCCCGCCCTAACATAAGCAAGCAGATAAAAAGGAGGTGAAAGAGAGAATAAGTCCATTTTAGGCTTATGATATTTGAAACCTTAAAGGGGGCCATTGATCTCGTGAGGTGAGGTGAACGTCCGAAGAAACAGGTAGTCAATTTAGGACCGAAAAATACCATGAACTGGTCTTCACCCATAAAACACATACAATGTATAGTTTCACCTTATATATTAGTAACCTTTTAAAATAAAAGCTCATTTGTGAGAAGAAAAATCATATGTGACATTCTATACATGACATACTATGGCTTTAATCACACTCTACTTAATGTGTATTTACATTAAATATATAAAAAACTAATTTCATCACTACAAGTTGCCTCATTCTCCAGTGCAGCCTCAATGTAGATGCTTCAAATTAACAAAATATTTCCCTCAGTGGAAAAGTGAACATGTTTGATGTGTGCATATCCTATGCTTAATAGCTCTTGTCCATGTGGTTTTGGTGAAAGATTCGACTAATTGGACAGAAATGATGTGTAAAGTCAACAGGCTTTCGGGATGGTGGGCCCCTTCTATGGGATTTATGCTGTACTGCGTCATTTACTGCAGGCAATCTACTGAAAAACATGCCTCTCGTCGGCCTATTGTACTAAAATGTTCTTTATAGCGCAGTTTATAGATTTCTACCTACGCAATGAGTGGTCTAGCGGACTTCAGTTGATATCATTCAAAATCATTCAGATATTATTAAAGGGTTTAATCGAAGTCTTGAAATGATAATTATAAGTAAAAAATATAAGAATATGCTTCATGTTTTTATGACATATGATGATTTTGTAAAAGATGCAAAATATAATTTCCTATTTTTCTTCTGGTCCCTCACCTTTGACAGGGCACTCCAGGGTAAGGTTGGCACCTAAACGGACACTGATAACACCTCCAACCACCACCTTCAGACTGCTACTCCTCAGATCTGATGTGTTTCTCTGTGAGGCAGCGATCGTGGGAGTTTCTGTTTGAAAAACAACAACAACAGCTCACGTTGCGTATAAAACAGTCATTATAGTTACAGTCATTACAGAGCGCAAGGGTGTGCAATGTCTCACCAGCCAACAGAACATGTGTTGTCTCTGAATCGGAGCCCAACTCGTTGGTGGCGGTGCACCTGTAGGTGCCCACATCATTGGCGCCGGGGCTGGAGATGTGTACTTCTCCATCGCTATACAATGATACCCTGGGAAGGGCAAGAGAAATGCGTTCAATCGGCTGCACAGTTCAGGGAATACTGTCAAATACCCCTGAAGGGAAGATTTCAAAAAAGTGTAACACTGCGCTACGCAAGGAAAGAGACCGGAGGCCTTTTTTTAATGGATGCCAGTGGAGGCTTTGGTGGGAAAATAGCTTAATCAATCATTTAAAGTACCCCTAATATGCAATATTAGAATAAAGCTTCCTAATTTAGTCTCCTTCAATAGTTTTACATGCATACAAGGTCAAAAAAAACACTTTTGTTTACTCATAATATACATTGCATCATCATCTTTATTCTCACAGTGTCTGAAACAGCTAAGGATTTTTTTTCTCTCTAAATCATGCCTTTCCGATTCGCCTCTGATTGGTCAGTCTGTTGTGATTGGTCTATGTAACGGAGTTCTTAAGAACGGGAAGGAGGCAAACGTTCAACATACTTTAATAATAAAATAAACAAACAATAAAATTAAAGTAAAAGAGCGGCAGTTCCTCACGGCGACTGCCGCCCACACAAACAAAATAAAACGCAACATAAAATCCAGGCCTGGTCCTCTTTTATGCTTCCGGAGCTCCACCGTGAGAGATACGAGACCGGTGCAGCGCGCAGCTGACGCTCATTATCTCGCGTCGTTCCCTCACGGCTCTCGATCGCCCTGCTCGTCACAGTCTATGTTTCAGAAACGACACGCCCATGAACTTAAGCTCAGAATCTTCCTTAGCATTTGGTGATGCAAACAGTATCGTAATCAGTCGGTAAAGTCGACCGCTTCACAAACGAGGGTCAATTCAACACTGGATTCGCACTAAAGATGAAGTTGAATCAACTTAACTCCACAAAGCTATCAGTTCTGTCATTTTGGCTGCATGAGATTCTCCAGTTTTCTTGTTGTTGAGTATCTGAAGCACAAGCTGTTAAAGCTCCGCTCTTTTCTGGAAAGGGGGTAGGGAGCAGCAGCTCGTTTGCATTTAAAGGGACACGAGTGTGTTTTTGCTCGCACCCAAATAGGGGCAAATTTGACAAGATAAAATAAATGATCTGTGAGTATTTTGAGCTGAAGCTTCTCAGGCACAGACTTATTTACACTGAAAAACAAATGCTGTTTTATAAGACAAGTCACGGAAGGTAGGATTCAGTATAAGGCTTCACATTTGGCAATTCATTTCTATGGTATCTGTAAACAGTGTGATTCGTAACTCTGACAGAAATCCATTGATGTCTAGGCTGTAATGTGATTGGTTATCAAGTCACACATGCTCCAACTTGACAGTCTTCAACTGACCCTGTCATCCCTCAGTCTCTGATACCATTTTATCGCATTTCCCCAACCCAGGATTGTAGCATAACACAATTATAGACTCACTTAAACCGGGTTGTATCTGGGTTAAAACAACGACTGATTTCTATATATTACAGAAGTGTGCCCTTTCAGTGAAAACACACGCCACGATTGTGTCTTAATCATCAGTCACACCATCGGATCAGCCGGAGATCTGGTGCACTCTCTTATTTCCTGTATATCAATCACAAGTTTCCCTCAGGCTCCGCCACTCCTCTGTTTCTGGTTCGCTCTTCACGTGATCTCCTACAGCAATCAGGAATCCCAGAAGAGTCAATCAGAGTGAGCGTGATGAACCCTCGGAGGTGTTTATATACCTGATTAAAGTGTTTATTGTGCCGCTCGGGGAGTTCATCTGACACTCGCGAGGTCCAGCGGGCCTCCCGAGCGAAAAAGTTTTCAAATTCTTAGACTGATCCTGTAACAGAATAACACCAAAGAAGGTATCCGCGTAATATCTGGCTGTGTTTGCAAAACTAGAAAAAAAAAAGCAAAGCATCATGACTCCAGTCTTCAGTGTCACATGATCCTTCGGAAAACATTCTCGAATACGCTGATTTGCTGCTCAAGAAACATTTGTGTTTATTATCAATGTTGCGCAGCGCTCATATTTTCGGGATTCTTAATGAAAAGGACGTCCTTAAAGAACAGCGTTCATATGAAATAGAGCTACATGTCACTTCGGATCAATTTAATGCTTCCTTGCTGAAGTATTCATTTCTTTCAAAAAAAAAAAAACCTCACACACACACACACACACACACACACACACGTTTCAGTCTTATAAGCCAGTTGCCTATGAATACAGAACACAGCATGGAAGCGCTCTATGCTTTGGAACAGAGACGGAGTGATTAAGAAAGTCAGGATCTGTTGGAAGCCTCCAGGGTGTAGTGAGCTCTCCGTTCGCTCCCACCCAAACCCACAAAGGGACGCCGGCACAAAATGTGCATTGTATCCCATCCAGCACACATCTCATGAAAGCCCACTCATTCAGACCCACTAATACAAACACACCAGCTGAGTCATGTCTGAAGTATCGAACTCATAGAAAAGATATCATCTAAAGTGTGATGGCACGTCTGGACCGCCTCACAGGCACAAATGCGTGCGGGAAATCGACCTCGGGACAATGGCAGCGTTGTTTCTCGATCACAAACACTTCACCTACATGCCACATTTAATGAAAAAATATGATTACAAGACGTCTTGAATGCAGATAATTGCTTTTTTTCTTCTTGTTTTACACATAATCTTCATTTGAAGGTAATTTAAGGCACACTGTCTAAATTACTTTGTGGCTAAATATATGTTTATATCTAAATATATCTTTAATTGAAGTACTTACAAATCATTAACAAACTATTAGTTTATATTTAATTCATCGTTTATATATTGTAGTCCCTACATTGTGTTCACTTAATACTAATGCAATTAACGTCTAATAAATGTTGGTTTAAAGCACTTAATTAACCCTTCGCAAACCGTTTGATTGACAGGCGATCTGACCAATCATAACCCCGAATTCGCCATTTTGTCACTCAAAGCAGTCAGGGGAGTTAGTAGATTAACGTTGGTGAACTTGATAAATTGTGTGTCCTCACGTCTCTTGAAACAACATTCCTTCTGATGTTCATTCATGTTTATTTGATGCTATAAATGAACTAGTATGAAGAGATGATCGAGGAGCTACAGCGACACATTAAAGACACACTAGACGCTATTTATTGATTAAACTTTAAAAAAAAATTACTATATGTTGAATATGAAACTGTTTCATACGTTGTCAGTGTCCTCTTTGCTCCAGGATGTATTTTTCACTGCGTGAGAACATGATGTGTGGCGTGAGAGCGCATGACTTGTCGGACATAGCAACAGTAACTAAAGGGGGCGGGGCTTTGCGAAGGCTATATTGATGACATTTTCCAATTTTCCATGCCCTAATCTAAAGTGAGACTATTTAAAGTTTCTAACAAAACATAAAAAAATCTAACTTTTTAAATGTGGGCTAATTAAACAATAATAGTTGTGTGAATTATAGTGACAATGAATGAAGAACTCGGCAAATGAATATATTAACAATGTAGAGACTACAAACTATGAATAACTATAAACTAATTGTTTGCAAATGATTTGTAATTACTTTATTACTGTATACTTATTATAAAGTGTTACCCAAATTTCTTTGTAGAAAAAGGATGTTATCTTGGCAAAAAGTTGCAGTACTAAAATGAACAGAAATGAATTAAAGTCAAGCAGAAATACTTCAAATAAAGGGCAAGTGCACATAAAAACCTAAATTAATATTGACAAACTATATATCATTTGAAAGCTTTGAACTTTGTTCAAATCATTAACCCTATGTGAGCTACAGTAATAGCAATGCTTTCCTTAGAATTACATATATCAATCACACCACGACCGGCTGGAGCAGAAACCGCACTGGTTCGAGTGTGATTTCCCGTTCGCAGCTCTAGGAGCAAAGCAACCTTGTTAGGATCTGATTTAGAGAATCGCAGTGGTGCCAAGACACATCTGAATGAAAGAGCACGAAAGGGTGAGACTTCACACAGATTTAGAGTCTGTGAACGTCAATCACCTCGGCTGTGTTTTGCTTCACATTGGGCCAAAAATAAGAAGCGCTATGTAAGCGCCACAGCAGAGACGGCCCTGGGGCCACGAGCGCCACGGGAGCTGCGGACGGGAGGAGAACGGAGACATTCGGCATCACGCAGAGCTGCTGCTTCTCCGGCGAGGTTGTCATCGCACGGGACGCTTTTCACCATGACTCCAGTCTTCGTGATCCTTCAGAAATCATTCTGATATGATGATTTGATGCTCAAGAATCATTTCTGATTACCATCCATGTGAAAGTTGTTGTGCTGCTTCATATTTCTGTGATCAAATCAGCATATTAGAATGATTTCTGATATATATATATATATATATATATATATATATATATATATATATATATATATATATATATATATATATATATATATATATATTTCTTATAATATTCATTACTTTAGGTAATGCATCGTGAGTCCCTCGCTCCCTCCCTCCCTCCCTGTTAATCATGTGACCACCCTGCTTACCGCCTCTATTATACTCTCCAAAACATCATGTTAGTCAAAACTAAAAAGAATATTCTCTGTTTATGTAATCTGTTTGGAAAGAGAGAGATGTCAGTCGTTCGCGAGTCTCATTATCCGTTAATGTGACCTTTTGCGCCTTTTGATGGAAATAAATGTTGTGATGTTAGTTAGTCGTGGCCTAGTGGTGAGGGAGTCGGGCTTGTAACCAGAAGGTTGCTGGTTCGATTCCCACACCGGCAGGAATTGAAAGTGGGGATTGTGAATGAACAGCACTCTCTCCACCTTCAATACCATGACTAAACTGCCCTTGAGCAAGACACCTAACCCCTAATTGCTCCCCTTGTAAGTCGCTTTGGATAAAAGCGTCTGCTAAATGATGAAAAAAAATGAAATGAGGTGTATCAGGGTTTGGTCAAGATTTGGTCAAGACAATTCTCTGTAAAGTCTAAACATGTCAGTAATTTTTGCACATGTTTAGGCATCAACCTCTACATTTTTTTGATTTTTTTTGTCCGCAACTTCTCCGCACCGCCCTTGCACTTGCACTTTTGTTTCTCCATCTTCCTAATCCACAGATGTTTTGTCTCTGAGCCACTGCATCTGACACATGAAACAGAGGGGACGGGGTGGAGTCTGTTAAGAGATGCGATCAGGATGGAAAAAGAACCAATGGGCCGCTGGCCGTGCTTTATGGGCCGGTCGTAGGCCAATTTTATGTTTATTAAAAAAAAATCATATCGTGGCCCAACCCCAAAGTGCGTTGGCCCACCGGGCATTTTCCCGGTATGCCAGATTACCAGTCCAGGCCTGGCGCTCTCACGCCACACATCATGTTCTCACGAAGTGAAAAATACATCCTGGAGCAAAGAGGACACTGACAACACGTCGACAGACAAGACAGAGCGGGTTACTTTTGATATGAAACCGTTTTTTAAAGAAGTTTAATCAATAAATAGCGTCTAGTGTGTCTTTAATGTGTCGCTGTAGCTCCTCGATCATCTCTTCATACTAGTTCATTTATAGCATCAAATAAACATGAATGAACATCAGAAGGAATGTTGTTTCAAGAGACGTGAGGACACACAATTTATCAAGTTAAAGTTCGTTAATCTACTAACTCCCCTGACCGCTTTGAGTGACAAAAGGGCAGATTCAGGGTTATGATTGGTCAGATCGCCTGTCAATCAAACTGTTTGCGAAGGGTCAATTGGCACCCCTGAGTCCTGACCTTAAATTCACTTGAAGTCTTTGGGATGTGCTGGAGCAGACTTTACAGAGTGCTCACCTCTTGCACTGTTAATACAAGATCTTGACCAAAACCTGCTACACCTCTTAATGGAAATAACATCACAACATTTATTTCCATCAAAAGGTCACATTAGCAGATAATGAGCTGACTCACGAACGACTGACATCTCTCTCTTTCCGAACAGATTACATAAACAGAGAATATTCTTTTTAGATTTGACTTAAAACCTGACATTTCAACATTTATTCAGACATGCCTCCCACATCTGTGTGAATAGTATTCTCTTAAAGTACACTTTCATCATTTAGCAGACGCTTTTATCCAAAGCGACTTACAAGGGGAGCAATTAGGGGTTAGGTGTCTTGCTCAAGGACACTTTAGTCATGGTATCGAAGGTGGAGAGAGTGCTGTTCATTCACAATCCCCACTTTCAATTCCTGCCAGTGTGGGAATCGAACCAGCAACCTTCAGGTTACAAGCCCGACTCCCTCACCACTAGGCCACGACTACCCAATTTTCTTATGACGATCAGAACGGACTTCATTCGGAGAGAGATCGCAGCTCACGCATCATGCAAGTTTTGTTTATTTCGCAAAAAGCCCATTTTGTTTTTACTCTGAGTGTGCACAAATAAAAAGAAGACATTTCACAGATTCGAATGGTGTATAACTCTTAATTGTATGCCCAAAATTGACGGAGCATTTGAGTCTCTTTCACACTGACAAGAAAAAAGTGAGAAAATCACGCGGGCGTGACAGCCGACCTCGCAGGGTTCATTTTAAGGTCAGGACTCAATTCATGTGTCAAAATGATTCTTCATGCTCTCTTTTTCACAATTTTAACCCTGATGAACATTGGCACTTTCATCCAAGAATATGGCCGTGATGTGTTTTCCTCCAAGGTTGTATAAGACATGAAAATCACACATTTTAGGGTTAAAAACATGACATAAAACATAATAAATCACTGTAATAATGATCCATAGACTTTTTGTGACATTTTTTTTGGGGGGGATGTGCAGTGTATATAAATAGTTAAAACGCTTCCAAACCTTTACAACTTGGCTGAACATCTTGAGAGACAGACGCACAAACCGTTTTTGTTTCTTCCCATCAATGGAGAGAAAAAAAAAAAACTGACACGCTATAATTTGGATCGATTTCCGTCTAGCGAGATATTTTTAAAATATCTCCAATACCTGCAGTGAGAAAAGAATAACATGAAGAAATTGTAAATATTACTCTGTAGGAGTGGAATGCATTCAGTCTGGGCTGGCAGTGGCTGGCATGAGTTGGCAGTGAGGTTTTGGAGTCAAGTGGCTTTCGACAGCGCCGCTTTGATGGCAGCAATGCGGTAGAGACCGCACAGAAACACGGCCGTCAACAAAAAGAGTGGGAGGCAAATGATTTGGCAGCTCTGAGCAATACTGTGGTCAAAATAACTTGAGCATAATAAATAAATAAAGTATTATAGAAGGATTGGGCATGATCCAAAATAATAATAAGACGAAAATGGTTATAGCTGAAAACGAGATTTTTCCCCTGAGCTCTTCATATTTCTTAGAAAAAAGGTATTCTTGCTTGCCAGTTTGAGTTGAGGTCAGTTCTGTGAAGGATGCAGCGATAATGTGGCATCAAATCATCAATCAATTCATTTAATTCCAAGACACAATCGGATCACGGATACGACACGCGACGGAAATTTAGCATAAAATCGAGCTGTCAAAGTCAACATCTGCAGGGTCATTCAACGAAACAGATCCTCGTTGCGTTTCCACGTACAGTAGATGTGTAAAATATCAAGTCATGTGAAAAACGTTAGGACGCGCTATTGAAGTCCATGGTTTTCGGTATCAAGGGCATCATAAAAAAAATCATCTGCTTCTTGGCGGGTCTTCAAATTTGGAAAATAAAACATCGGATGAACAGCAACACACGTGTCATTATGTGTTTAGCAAAAATAAAGCCAAACTGGAAAAGCCACTTACTGTTTACAAAGGAATTAAGAGGGTAAGTAACGATCACCTCGAAGTTTTGGCAGTTTGAGCCTTCAGGTGTTCACACACTGATCAGCAATGATCTTACAGAAGCATGCCATCAATCTGGGAAGGGTTATACTCCCATTTCCCAAGTCCATTATTCTATAGCGGGGAAGATGTTCAAAACAGACACCAATCTTCCCATGAGTGGACGTCCCAGCAAATTCTCCCCAAGATCACACCGTGAACCCTCATGATAAAGTTCACGACACTACGGTTAGAAAAAGACGGGACAAGTATGGGATGTTTGGAAGGGTCTCTTCTCTCGAAACAAACATGGCAGGATGGCTTAGGACTTCTAGAACGATGTCGAGTGTTTTGGCCACAGCGTAAAGTCTGGTGAAAACCAAAACATCCCAAACGGCAAAAGTCAAGCATGCTGGTGGAGAGGTGATGATTTGAGGCTTGTTTTGTACCCATCCGCCCTCACGTCTCACAGTCATTGAGTCGAATGTGAACTCCAAAGTGTTTTAGAGTTAAATGTGAGGCCAGCAGCTAAAGCTTGGCCAAAATTGGGTCATACAACTGGACAATGATCTGAAGATCGCCATCAAATCCAGTCGAGTCTAGACCTCGAAAAGCTGCGGCGAGAGCCGTGCATTAACAGATGCCCACAAACCTCAATAAACTTAAGCAACGCTGTAAAGACGAACGGGCCAAAATTCCCCCAGAATGATGTGAGAGACTGATAAAGTCTCACAGAAAATGATTACTTGAAATTATTGCTGCTAAAATGGGATCAACTGAATCAAAGGGTTTATTCTTCGCTTTGTTTTTGCTAAATAAATAATGATATGGTGTGATGTGTAACGTGTTGTTGTCCATCTGAGGTTGTATTTTCCGAATTTTAAGACCTGCCAAGCACTACGTGATTTTTGATTATGTTCTTATATGGAAAACCACGGAGTTCAATGGGGTGTACTAACTTTTTCACACACGAGATATTTCGCTAAACACATCAACAAAAACTTATTTTGTTCCCGCAGATATGTTTCCAACTTTTCCCGAGCTATTTTAGTAAACATGCAGATTTTTATTGCAAAAAAAAAAAAAAACGGAAATAAAACCTATAATTTAACAACTGAGTGTCTTTTGTGCAGAACTATTTCCCTCCACAGACTCTTTCTAAACAATACAAGGCCCTGCTACCTTAAAATATTATCCTTATGGCACAATGCATTTATCATTTAAAATGTCTAAAATCTTAAAAATGTACTTTAAGCCCACTTTTAAAAAAAAGAAAAAAAAGAAAAAAGGCACCTGTTTCATAAAATGACCCTACAGTTCAAGTCAAAAGTGACCTCAGAGATCAAAATTCACCTCAGAGTTGCTGGGTTTCGAAGCAAAGGTTGGGAGAAGAATGTTTGCACAGCCATGTCTCTTTCAGGTCCCATAGCGCACGCCAGGAAGAAGGGCAGACAATGTTTGGCGACTGTCTGGGCGGAGGCTATGTTAAGGCCGTGAGCTGGACAAAGCTGAGTTACTAAGTCAATGTTTTCAATGACGGTATTTAACAGTCAACAGTATAGAGTAGACGATTAGACCACAATGCGACCCTGGAGAGAAACTGAAAGAAGCACAGCCAGTATTTCTGACCCCAACAGACCGCATAACGTGAGATCTGGGGTGCTTTCGAGGTGAATATCTGAGTGGGTTTGTGATTAACAGGCTTTTGGAATATGCGGTTGCTCAATCAAGATCAGTCACGGCTGGACTCAGAGGTACACAGGGAGGCTTGTTTTCTATAAAGACAGAAAAAATTGCTTTTTGGTGTTAAAGCTGAACTCTGCTCATTTCAGCATCATGTTCGCTGGACTAAAAGAACAGTCGGTGATAATAACAGAAAGAAAAAAAGTGAATTCCAGAAGTAATCAGACACTATACTGGTGTGTTATAGTAAAAAGTCAATGCTATTTGTTAGATTTGGCGCCACATAATGCAGGGAGAAAATGCCACATTTACAGGAATAGTTGATCTAAAAAACTGATAACTGCACTTCAGTGCAACAAAAAAGGAGGTATTTTGAAGAATAAACAGCTGTCAACACATATGAAGGTTCTTCTTCTTCTTCTTCAAAAAAAAATGATGGATCAATATAGAAATTCTGGTTAATTAAATATAAAACTGGTAAATTAAAATAAAATGAATTAAAATATAAATATTAGATGATTTATTAGAATTTAAGTACTAAATCATTATAGTATTTAAGTGTTATAATGACTAAAACTGAAATAAAAATAAAGGTAAATATTAATAAAAAATAAAAAATGCTAATGAGAAGGCACAAACAAAATTACTAAAACAACAACAACAACAAAAAATAAATTGAAAATTGAAAGTAAAATAAAACCTAAACCAAAGTCTTAATAAATATTATATACCATATAAATCAAAGTAGAATAGCGCTAATAAGCCAATAATAAAAACTAGTTTATATGCCAGCTTTAACTCAACGATCACAACCTTTAAAGGGTTAAATATTCAATATAATATTTCACTATCCTTTTGAATTTTGGCCAATAAATATCTAATATTGGCAATAATAATGTCTGATTCCGGTAACTACAGCAGTTACGCTACAACGTCATGGGTTTGATTCCCAGTGCAAGTCACTTAAAAGCGTCCGCAAAATGCGTACATAAAAATACAAACCAATATAGTACCAGTACGGTATGTTGTGCATCCCTTTTCATAAAAGGGATAACCCTAACATGTTGAAAGTAAGTAAATAGAGCATTTAAATTACATCAACTCTTAGCTCTCCACAAGCTGTAGCCTAAAAAGAAACTGCAAAAAGAAATACAGAAAGAGAAAGAGAGAAATGGCAAGATTGAAACCCAATCAACTACCTGTCGCTGTTCTGTAGCGGAGCTCCATCTTTGCTCCAGGAGAGGTTTGGAGGTGGTAATCCCTGAGCGGGACACACCAGCGTGAGGCTGTGGGTGGCATTGGTTAGGTAAGCGTTCCTGCCCACATGGATCCTGAGATCCCTCTGGAAGTTCACGGCAGATCCGTGATGCCTCTGGCGTACGATTACCGCTCGACTGCCTCTTTTCGACCCCATTTCCCCAGTAAGTTCTGAAGTGTTTGGCGTCCTATCTAAGTGATTGTCCATCGTTGTTCCTTCCTCTGTTGGCGCCCCTTGCTCTGCGGCAGCCAAATCCTCTATTAGTTTGTCAATCAGGTGGGACGCCATTTCATCCGACACATCCCCGCTCTCTGCCAGAAGACTGATGTTCTTCACAAGCTCCTCGAACTGTGCAGGTTCAAGGACAAAGGCCCCCGTGTGGCTCCTGGCCCCTGAAGCTAAAGCATAGTTCCCCAAAGCAAGAGTGTCCCAGAGCTCCTTAGGCTGGCCGCGATCGTCTCGGTAGAACTCGTTTTTTTGCACCCAGTCTGGGCGAGATTTTGGAGCCTTCTTTCCCGGTGGAAACCCATCGTGGCACTTTGAACCAACGTAACCTCCTTCTTTGTTGAGGAACGGATGAAAGTTCCTACTTCTTTCCTTTCCCAAACCCTTTCCTTCAGGCTGTTCCAGGAGTCTATTATTGTATCCGATCAGCTTCAGGATGAAGGTGTCTGAATCTTGATTGGCCCAGCAACGGTACAGTCCGATATCTGCAGCTTCCAGGTTGTAGATCCTCAAAGCCCCAGACTTGGTGATGCTCAGACGTTTGGAACTAGTCAGTTCACTCCCATCCTTCTCCCAGCGGATCTGAGCTTTAGGGAAATGCCTCACGGGACACTTGATAATGACGGCGGTCTTGGGAAGAAGGTAGGCTCGTCCTCCGATGGTAAAACTGAGCCGTTTTTCTTGTCGGGTCTGGATGTAGATGCGTTTCAGGCCAACGACCTGAGGGCAACGTTTTCTGGAGTGAACGTGCTCTGTGGAAAGAGAAACCGAAGAAGTTTAGGCGGTTCAGGGCCAACTACTTTAGTTTCGCGTGAGGTTATTAACGCTTTTGAAACCCCCAAATAATCTCTGCCGTTCAGACTCTTGATTCTGAGCCCAATGAAGTCAAATCACACGAGACAGAAGGGCTTTGGAAAGTTTAGGTGAAAGAACACACAAAAAAAAAGGGCACAATGTGAATACACGTTCTCCGCTTGCAGGCGTATTTCTGAAAACGTGCTTTTGGACCGCCGCTTACCACGGGATCTTATCAAGATATACAAACCGATAAACCAAATTCAGTTTGAAACGTAATCAAAATCGATTTTTACAGCTATATTCAGAAAGCAGTTTCATATGATCATAATATATGTTCACTCAGAGTCATTATATATGACCACGGAGAGTTCATTGGTTCATGGGTATCATGAGAACAATGCTAAGTGATCCCTGCTATTTATTTGAGAAATTTGAGACGGAACTCAAGTAGGATTGTGTTGTTACTACAGCTCAAAACATCAGGGGGTCCCACAATCTTTTTATGAAATTTCCCTTGTGTTGGTATCCCGATGTATGGAGACCGTAGCGAAAGCGAGGTCAGTTCTAAGTCAAATTACAGGCACAATTTACACTAAATTTAGTTAAGAATACATGGGGTTACACACTGGATAAACTGCAGTTGAAGGACGGTTGAAAGTATCTTACTGCTGCAGGGGCTCATACGGCAGCTCCTGATCAAAGGAGGAAGAGTGAGGTCACTGCAGGACGACCTGTCCAGTGTGACCAGCTGACCGGAGGCCGTCTGCCTCCTACAGACGGGTTCCCTCCGCTGGACGCCTTTACCACACGTCACGGAGCACTGCAAACGCACATGGACAAATATATGCATCAAGATAACTCTCTTAAAGGAATAGTTCACAGAAAAATAGAAAATTAATCCTGGTGTAAAACTAAAGATGTTTATGTGCTTAATAAAAATGCCCTGCAATTGTACTTTTGGTGTATTAAACTGGTATACTTAAAGTTTATTTTGTGCTTAACACACTTTCATTGTGTGAAAGTAGTGCTGAGGTCCAACTAAACATATACTGAAGTGTATTTGATCGTGCTAAAATGGAACTATTGCAAGTATACTTTAGAAACACTTAATTTTTTTCATTTTTCATTATTTAGCAGACGCTTTTATCCAAAGCGACTTACAAGGGGAGCAATTAGGGGTCAGGTGTCTTGCTCAAAGGCACTTTAGTCATGGTATCGAAGGTGGCGAGAGTGCTGTTTATTCACAATCCCCACTTTCAATTCCTGCCGGCGTAGGAATCGAACCAGCAACCTTCAGATTACAAGCCAGACTCCCTCACCACTAGGCCACGACTACCCGTTTACTACTACTTTAAATATCTTGCATTTACAGACGGATATTAAACAAAGATCATGCAACCATTATTAATAGTGATATTAACACACCTTTAAGGCATAACATTCAGAAATGTGCATTGCATATGTGCATGCTCCCTAAATAAATTTATATATATTTTTTAAAGACTTTTGGTTGGTGCCGATAGCCTCGTGGGCAGAGCTCAAACATATAGCGCAGTTGCGATTAGGGCGACCCGAGTTCCGGGTCCCGTCTCGCTGACCTTTCCCAAATCCTGTCCCCCTCTCTCCCACCTCGATTCCTGTCGACTTTGTACAGCAAAATAAATCTTTGTTAGAATCGCACCTTGGACCACTCTCCGCCTTCCAGACGAGGCAGCAGACAGTCAGGGTTGGTGCATGTCCTGTGGGCGTCAGGTTTGGTTCCAGCGCACTCCTCGTCTCTCAGCCTGCGGTAGCTTCCAGTAGCTAGTCTCTGTCTACAGTAAACCTTACGCCACTGCATACCTCTGCCGCACGAATGAGAGCACTGACCCGGAGACAAACAGAAACACAAACGAATCAACATCAGTCCTTCCCGCATATGCCACAATCACAGAGAGCACAGCATGTGAGCGAATACAATCACGCAACCCTTGATGTTTACGGTAAAAAAAAGCCAAATAAAGATGCAAAGTCAGCTATAAAAATGATTTCACAATTCACATCATATTCTCAAAAACACTTGCTCAATGAGAACAAAAATCTCCCAAATGACCGGCCTTTTAGAAATTGCTTATAAATTGCTTGCTATTGTAACTGTGGCCAGCTAGCAGTTGCTATGCGAGCAAAAACTCAGCCTTTAGCCTCCTTGTTAGAGCGTCCGACTCCCATGCCGGAAGACCCGAGTTCGAGGCCCATTTAGAGTCGAGTAGGACTCGGGCAAAGGTTACGTTGGTGCCGTGACCCGGATGGGAGTGAGGATTAGGGGGGTGAGTGTAACGGAGGCCAGCTAGCAGTTGCTGTGCGAGTAAACCTCACTCCTGTAACGTCAAGAGATGCTCTAAGGTTGTAACCTTTAACCTCCTTGCATTTACATTTACTCATTTGGCAGACGCTTTTATCCAAAGCGACTTACAAGGGAAGCAACTAGGGGTTAGGTGTCTTGCTCAAGGGCACTTTAGTCATGGTATGGAAGGTGGAGAGAGTGCTGTTTATTCCCAATCCCCACCTTCAATCCCGGCATGGGAATCGAACCAGCAACCTTCAGGTTACAAGCCCGACTCCCTCACCCTTAGGCCACAACTACCTTGTTAGAGCATCTGACTCCCATGCCGGAAGACCGGAGTTCAAGGCCCGCTTAGAGCGAGCCGAGTAGGACTCAGGTAAAGGGGTCACATTGGTGCCGTGACCCGGATGTGAGTGAGGATTAGGGGAGTGAGTGTAACGGAGGCCAGCTAGCAGTTGCTGTGCGAGTAAACCTCACTCCTCTGACCTCAAGGGATGCTCTAGCGACAGATGTTAAGGTTGTAGCCTTTAGCCTCCTTGTTAGAGCATCTGATTCCCATGCCGGAAGAACAGAGTTCGAGGCCCGCTTAGAGCGAGCCGAGTAGGACTCGGGTAAAGGGGTTACACTATCTCCACTTGTTTTCGTTCAAATGACCACCAACGTTAATCTACTAACTCCCCTGACTGCTTTGTAGGACGAAATGACGGATTCTGGGTTATGATTGGTCAGATCGCCTGTCAATCAAACTGTTTGCGAAGGGTGAATTAGGACAGGTTTTGTATTTCCTTTAGAAACTGATTTATCGTAGGCCTCATTGATATGAGGATATCGTTCATCAATGTGAAAAAGAATAACACTATAATACTCAAAATTGTGTACAGGAACGTGTGTGTGTGTGAGTCCACGCATGCACAGGTCCAAGGAATTTATCTTTGCAAGGACACATGCAAATATGAACACGCTCCCGAACACTAAATGGGCGACAATTTAACCAATATAAGCTCAGATTAATGATCAATCAGTTTCAAAAAATAAATACAAAACCTGTCCTAATTGAAAGATAACAAGCAGGCAAAAACATTGAATCCAATATTTGTTAATAATATTAACCATAATGAGAGATTTATAAGCTATTTTTGAAAAAAAAAAAAATCCCCCGAAAATACACCAAAAAGAACGAAAAAGAAAATCCTCTATGGGCAAAATGACCCGAACACAACATAAGGGTTAACAAGGCAGTCTCTCATTTTAATCCTAATAATACTATAATGTAATATGTAATAATGTAACAATAATGGTTAATAAACCATTGAGATATCACAGAGATTTCTTAGACTACATTCACACTGTCAGTCCAAATCTGATTATTTTTGTTTCCGACTGGAATCTGATCTCAGTCCACACTGTGTATCACAACTTCTCAGATATGTGTCTCCTGTGGCGCTCTTTTGTTTTCCAGAACATCTGCATTGGTTTTTATGGCAATGGCGTTGCGTTGGTGGACATACGCCAAAAACAACATGGAGCGGTTTGAAATGTTGTCTTACAAAATGACAATAATTTGTAGCCGCAAAACTGGACTACTACATCTAATGAAGCAGAACGCAGGTGTCTTTGTTTTTGTTTGTTTTTTTCTCCGCCAGTCTCAAAATTTAAAGACACTTCCTCACTGGACCACAGAGATGTATTACACTATATTATAATTTCTGCACTCTGACAACAACACAACATTGTTTCTGCAAAGGCAAGAGAGCGACATAAGCAAAAATCTACACATGAATCTAGCTTGAAATGGATCTGTAAACAACAGATTATGTGTTATTGGATATCCACAAAACTGTGTCTTTAGTCATATCTAAATTCAAAACCTGTTGCCACTCCTCAGTCTCCCAGGACGGTGGACATGCCACCTGGTTGCAGGCCTGCAGTTCTGGAGGTCTTGTCTCCGCACAGTCTTTGATGGACGCCGGTTCGGTGCGGTTTCCTGCCGCGGGCCTCACGCAGGACACGCCGCGCGTCTGTAGCCCCACACCACATGACACCGAACACTGGTTCCACGCGCTCACCTCCCACCTGAAGAAAACACACGGCTTACGCACTGCGTGCATTCACAAACCGTTTTACATTCATGTGAAATACAGGATATTTAATGAATTAAAAGGGTCCTCTCCCTCATGTGGTTCTACACCCGTTAGACCAAAGTTAAAAAAAAGTTCTTTTGTAAACGCTCCCAAAGGACGAGGATGTGAAGAGTCCGCATGCGGTGTAAGCGGTAGACCGATCGCAACAGACCTGACCAATCAGAGCAGAGCGGGCTCGCGGAAAGGAGGAGTTTATAGAAACCGAAGCATCCGACGAATGGTGATGTGAGAGAAAACGAGATGCCTGTAAACCTGTTATAGGAGACCTCCAAAACAAAATTAGGAACCTTTAAAATAGCACAATATGGGAACTTTAATAGGTTTAGGTAACAATAACACTGTAGCCAACAGTCTGAGCAGTCTTGGTTATGTCATCTGTAGAGGAAGGTCGTTTCGGAGGCAGGGGAAGTTATTACTTGATTTGTTTGATGAAAGATTAAACAGACAAACATGATCAGATAAACATTCACAGATGAATCATACAAGAGTAAATAGGGTGCATTCCATCTTTCATTGAACACGAAACGCCAAAAATATTCCTTACCGCAATAAGCTATATGTTTATGATTTAGCAGAATATTATTGAATGGATTTTGTACGGTAATGCAAAACATGAAGTTACACTGTCATTGTCTTTGAACTTGGCATTGGCATTCCGTGACAATCAAGATGGGACAGATCCATATGAAGGCGATCATATGGCTAGGCATTTCAAATTTAAACAATACAGCCCATATAATCTGAGATAACAATCAAGCGTTTGTCCATAAACGCACGAACTATTGTAATATTCTGAGCCGAGGTACATAAAAAGCCACATGAAAGATATCAGCTCCAGTAAAGTCATTTATTCCATAATGCACTGCTCTAAAAAGCCAGCTGTCCTGCTTTTGTTGGCAAATGGTCAGTTAACAGGAAATCACATTATTTTCATCACGTGTCCTTATTTTCAGAGCGGCCTGACAGCCCACCAAGATTAAATCTGAAGTTGGTCTTTGAACATAATCTAGGCCAGCGGGTTCAATTCTAGCTCCTTGTTAAGGAGCTGGATGAATCATAAGGTTTTTTTTATTCCACACTTGGTTTTGCACGCAACATTTTTCCTTGACAAACACATTTGGAGTTGAAAGAATTAATTAGTGGCGTTTGCTAAGGCAAGCATCGCTATTATTATTCTGCATACTTACAGTTAAAGAGGGTGTTGTTACTTTTTTTTTTTTTTTTAATTGTTTAGATTTACGACTTGTGAACAGATTTTCACCTGACAGATGATAAAAAGGTAAAAATATCCATAGACGTAACTGAAGTAAAGGCATGAGCCACATCTAGAGATCAGAATATCATACAGATTTGTGGATAGACATTTTTAGCACCTTGTCAATCAATAAGAGAACTTAGTTTATCAGAAAATAACATCTTTAATTACCGTTTGTTTCACATACAAAGCTATCGAATGACATTAGAAAACTTGGAATATCACGCATGAGTCATATGGACTACTTTTTTTGTGTGCTTTTTAGACTTTGACAACCGCTGTCACCAGTGTTGGAGGTAACGCATTACGAGTTACGTAATCAGATTACTTTTCTCAAGTAACTAGTAGAATACCACATTACATGAAACTTGTTACGTAATCAGATTACTTTTTCAAGTAACTTAGTAAAGTAACACATTACAAGTAACTTGAGTTACGTAATCATATTCCTTTTTTTAAGTAACTAGTAAAGTAACGCATTACAAGAAACTTGAGTTACGTAATCAGATTACTTTCTCAAGTAACTTAGTAAAGTAACACATTACAAGAAACTTGAGTTACGTAATCAGATTACTTTTTCAAGTAACTAGTAAAGTAACACATTACAAGTAACTTGAGTTACGTAATCAGATTCCTTTTTTTAAGTAACTAGTAGAGTAACACATTACAAGAAACTTGAGTTACGTAATCAGATTACTTTTTCAAGTAACTAGTAGAGTAACGCATTACAAGTAACTTGAGTTACGTAATCAGATTCCTTTTTTTAAGTAACTAGTAGAGTAACACATTACAAGAAACTTGAGTTACGTAATCAGATTCCTTTTTTCAAGTAACTAGTAGAGTAACGCATTACAAGAAACTTGAGTTATGTAATCAGATTACTTTTCTCAAGTAACTAGTAAAGTAACGTATTACAAGTAACTTGAGTTACATAATCAGATTACTTTTCTCAAGTAACTAGTAAAGTAACGCATTACAAGAAACTTGAGTTACGTAATCAGATTACTTTTCTCAAGTAACTAGTAAAGTAACGCATTACAAGAAACTTGAGTTATGTAATCAGATTACTTTTCTCAAGTAACTAGTAGAGTAACACATTACATGAAACTTGTTACGTAATCAGATTACTTTTTCAAGTAACTAGTAAAGTAACGTATTACAAGTAACTTGAGCTACGTAATCAGATTACTTTTTCAAGTAACTAGTAAAGTAATACATTACAAGAAACTTGAGTTATGTAATCAGATTCCTTTTTTCAAGTAACTAGTAGAGTAACACATTACAAGAAACTTGAGTTACGTAATCAGATTACTTTTTCAAGTAACTAGTAAAGTAACGCATTACAAGTAACTTGAGTTATGTAATCAGATTACTTTTCTCAAGTAACTAGTAGAGTAACACATTACATGAAGCTTGTTACGTAATCAGATTACTTTTTCAAGTAACTAGTAAAGTAACGTATTACAAGTAACTTGAGTTACGTAATCAGATTCCTTTTTTCAAGTAATTAGTAAAGTAACGTATTACAAGTAACTTGAGTTATGTAATCAGATTACTTTTCTCAAGTAACTAGTAAAGTAACGCATTACTAGAAACTTGAGTTATGTAATCAGATTACTTTTCTCAAGTAACTAGTAAAGTAACACATTACATGAAACTTGTTATGTAATCAGATTACTTTTTCAAGTAACTAGTAAAGTAACGTATTACAAGTAACTTGAGCTACGTAATCAGATTACTTTTTCAAGTAACTAGTAAAGTAATACATTACAAGAAACTTGAGTTATGTAATCAGATTACTTTTCTCAAGTAACTAGTAAAGTAACACATTACACAAAACTTGTTACGTTATCAGATTACTTTTCTCAAGTAACTAGTAAAGTAACGCATTACTAGAAACTTGAGTTATGTAATCAGATTACTTTTCTCAAGTAACTAGTAAAGTAACACATTACATGAAACTTGTTATGTAATCAGATTACTTTTTCAAGTAACTAGTAAAGTAACGTATTACAAGTAACTTGAGCTACGTAATCAGATTACTTTTTCAAGTAACTAGTAAAGTAATACATTACAAGAAACTTGAGTTATGTAATCAGATTACTTTTCTCAAGTAACTAGTAAAGTAACACATTACACAAAACTTGTTACGTTATCAGATTACTTTTTCAAGTAACTAGTAAAGTAATGCATTACAAGAAACTTGAGTTATGTAATCAGATTCCTTTTTTCAAGTAACTAGTAAAGTAACGCATTACAAGAAACTTGTTACGTAATCAGATTCCTTTTTTCAAGTAACTAGTAAAGTAACGCATTACACGAAACTTGTTACGTAATCAGATTCCTTTTTTCAAGTAACTAGTAAAGTAATGCATTACAAGAAATCAGAAATATTTCTTGAGCAGCAAATCAGCATATCTGAATGATTTCTGGAGGAGACACTGACGACTGGAGCAATGATGCTGAAAATTCAATTCACTAAGGAAAAATTATGTTTTTAAAATCTATTCAAATACAAACCAGTTATTTTAAATGTAATAATATTTCACAATATTACCATTTTACAATATTTTTACAAAATAAATACAGCCTTGGTGAGCAGAAGAGACTGATTTAAATAATCGTACAGCCTCCAAACTATTGAATTTCATGCTTTGGACCCAAGATTGTATTTTCACATGGGTAAACGATCCTAGCAAAACAGCACCTTTCATAAGGCGAGAAATTAGCTTATCGTTACTGTGAAATAAAAGTGCAATCTGCAACAAATACATTTTTCCATAGTGATTTCTTTTAGACCGTACCTCGGAGGACATGGTTGAGGGTTACAGATACGAAGCAAGGAAGGCAGAACTTTGGAGCCGTTGCAGAGTGTGTCATCAACAATTTCCTTTTTCAAGATGCTCACACACCTGACAACAGCCATCTGTTTGCCTGCAACACAACACAAGGGTTTTGGCAGGGGTGTATTTCAAATCTATATTTTTATGTAGCCCAGGCTGATCGCTATCTGCTCTCTTAGCAATTTTAGATTTCATGCCGATTTCATTTCATCTGGAAAGCTGGTCATGTAGAAATCTAAATCAGTTCTTTAGCTGTAAGAGATTGTTATGTGCATTAAAGCTATCTGGGCAGAAACACATTAGAGAGGTTATTTTCTCTAATGGGGTTCATGGAAACTCACCAACAGCACATGATGCAGAGCAGGGAGTGAAGCCCATGTATTCCCAAGCATAGTCATGCTGATCGGGGATCTGCTGGGGCCTCAGGGGCCGCCACGATGGGTCTGGAGATGCTAAACAGGGCCCTGAATCACAGGCCCTTTGTAAGGGAGGCTTGTCCTGGTCGCCGCACTCTTCATCAGGAAGTTCGACTTCAGCTTGAGTGAAAGACAGCAGCACTTTACATTTCACCTGACGCCTTTGAAATCCCAGACCACAAGACACGCTGCAGGCCGACCACGGACCCGGGATGAACCTGCACACACACGAAACACAGCAAGATGCTGAGCACGATTTAAAGATATGCAACTTTCACAACCAGTTTACAAGAACCAATATGAAGGGATTTTTAGAAAATGCAAAAAGTGGTGTTTTTGTGCTATTGTGTTGTCCTCACTGAAAGCTTGATTGGTAAATCATTTTTTGATAAATCAGTTTGGCTGAATCAAATCAAACCCTTTTATGGCAAGTCAGCGAAAGACTGACATTTCCGAACAATGTTTCGTTTAAATTCAGTATGTCTCTGATAATTTTATATATATATATATACTATACTATATATATATATTTAATTTTTTTTACCATAATTTAAAGGGAACCTATAATGCTCAAAATCCCCCACAGATCATTTATTATAGCTCATTCAAATTTGCCTCATTTGGGTGTGAGCAAAAACATGACGTGTTTGTGTGTGTCCCTTTAAATGCAAATGAGCTGCTGCTCCCGCCCCCTTTTCCAGAAGAGGGCAGCGCTTTAACAGCTCAGCAACAACAAAGCTGGAGAATCTCACGCAGACAAAATGAGGAAAGTGTTCAAACGGATGGAGACGTTTCTGAACGGTTAGTGGATAAATTGATGTAGTTGCTGTGGAGTTGATCAACTCGTCACTAGCATGTGTCGTCACGTTCGTCTTTTTTCCTCGAATTGACCCTCGTTTGTGAAGCGGTCCGGCGTAAAATGATTTGCGCAAATATATATCACTTTACCGACTTTCTTCGGCACATTTCCTTCATACATGAAATTCAAACACGGTGTCCTCAGTGGCTCGAATGCCTATAGTCTAAGGAAACTGTTACGTTCGTTGGTAAATCAATAACATAATATTTATAATGTTTTTTTTTTTGTTGTTGCAGACATCGTATATGTCCAGCTGCTACAGCGAGTAAACAGAAACGGTGGACATTCAGGGCGAAGTTTATGCTAATAAGGCAGTTTGTCAGCAGTCATGGGCGGGGCTTACGTAACAGTAGGAGGAAATCTGCTCGTTTGGAGAGACTGTTTATGATTTATAGGGATTATATATATATATATATATATTTATATAAAAGAAGTGGGTGGATTTTTACCATTATAGGCTGGTTGTTTACACACACTGTGGACACACATCTGTGTTCAAGCACCTTATAAAAGTGAATTCTATATAATTGGCCTAATTCAGATTGCTTTGAGGGAAAAGTAAAGACTTGAAACAATCTAATCCTTTCTATAACAATAAACCCAAGTCCTATAATAGCCATAATAACAATGAAAGCAAAAGTGATTTCAAAATAATAGCAAGTTATATTGATAAATATAGCATTAACATGGACTAAAGTCTTTGATATTTCAGAGTCAACCACACTTAAAATAAACGTGATCATAAAAATAAATGTGGCAGAGTCTCCTAATGAACCACAGAACGATTTTTCCATATTTCTGGCGAGTGGAAAATGACCCTTTTGGAAAATATTGTTTGAAATTCGTAGCTCGCGTGATCTGTGCGTAATTGGATTCAGGGATACAAGTGCGACATGGTTTTTAGCAGCAATGCATTAAACCCGCGGACTAAGATGAACATGCATTCGCAGACCCGGAGCTTTGTGTACACTTCTTCCTGCTGTCATTAAATGCAGCTAAAAGACAAATGAGAGGGCGGCATGTATCTGTAAAAGTATTTAAGTATCGTGGAAACGCGTTCGCCCGGAGTGGGTGTCAATGCGCACCTCACGCCGCCCACTGTCTAAACACTTTCCAGGCTTAAGGAATTAAAGTTTATGAGATCTGTAATTCCACATAAGCCCCAAACATGTCATGTTTGGACTAATGTAGGGGTGTCATTCAGGGAATTTTATGATGTCAGAACACCTCATGTGATTGAGAAAGCAGGCTTGCGTTTTTTTTTTCAGGGTGATGAGAGTCGGTGAGTGTATACAGCACATTTCGTACATCGTTCAGCAGTGCTTTTAAAACGGAAATGCTGAAAACACATGCTTTGTGACTGGTGTCCTGACACACGCTGAACGTAAGCCACATTAAATCAAACTTGCGTAGGTAGTAAAAAATTGTCACTGTAATTAAATACAGCTATACTTAGAAATTAGAATGAGTCATTCAAAATGAGAAAAGTTTTAGAAAACGTTGAGAGAACTGGAGGTGAGTTTTGTGTAAACCTCGACGCTTGAAACACAACAAGGGAACAATCAAAGGAACAATCTTATCCTGATACCACAAGACGAAAATATCAAAAACACCATATTGATTATTCATATGCTGGGAATAGAGTGAAAGGACATGTTTAAAGGGTTAGTTCACCCAAAAATGGCTTTTTTTGTCATTAAGTACACATTAAAGTAAGTATTCATGTCGTTCCACACCTGTATGACCTTCATCTTCAGAACACAAACTAAGATATTTTTGATGAAATCCGAGGGTTTCTGAACCACACATAGGCATGTATTTCACTACAGATTACAAAATACATGCTTTAAAAAGTAATTTGTAACGTATTTCGTTACATTACTCAAGTTTAGTAACTTCATCTAAATACTTTAGAATACTTTGGAACACTAATAAGTGTGAAACAAACACAAAAAAGGTCATTGTGAGTTTTTATCTCACAATTCTGACTTTTTCCCTCAGAATTGCGTGATATAAAGTTGCAATTGTGAGTTATAAAGTCAGAATTATGAGATATAATTCTGACTTTTCTCAAAATTGTGAGTTTATATCTCATAATTCTGACTTTTCTCAATATTGCGAGTTTATATCTCATAATTCTGACTTTTCTCAATATTGTGAGTTTATATCTCATAATTCTGACTTTTCTCAATATTGTGAGTTTATATCTCATAATTCTGACTTTTCTCAATATTGCGAGTTTATATCTCATAATTCTGACTTTTCTCAATATTGTGAGTTTATATCTCATAATTCTGACTTTTCTCAATATTGCGAGTTTATATCTCATAATTCTGACTTTTCTCAATATTGCGAGTTTATATGTCATAATTCTGACTTTTCTCAATATTGTGAGTTTATATCTCATAATTCTGACTTTTCTCAATATTGTGAGTTTATATCTCATAATTCTGACTTTTCTCAATATTGTGAGTTTATATCTCATAATTCTGACTTTTCTCAATATTGTGAGTTTATATCTCATTTTCAAGTTTATGAGATGTAAATTCGCAATGTTGAGAAAAGTCAGAAGTTAGTAGTCACATAGTCCATGTGACTAAAGTGGTTTTAGCTTAGCGTTATGAAGCGACGAGAGTACTTTGTGCGCAATTTAACAATTTGAACTGTTATCATACGCAGTTGACGTAATGAACACAGTGAAGGCTTCTGTGTTCACGTCATTAATGGCCGTATCCAGCGTCAGCATCACATGTGTGTGATCAGATGATCAGCTTTGGCCAATACTGAGCCGGCGTTCGGACGTAAACACGGAAGCGCTGTACTGCGTTCACTACGTCAACTGCACATGAAACAGTTCAAATTGTTGAATTAAGTCGTTATTTTTGTTTTCTTTTTGTAAACAAAAAGTACTTTCGTCGCTTCACGACATCAAGGTTGAACCACAGCAGTCACGTCCACAGTTTTAACCATGTCTTTAGTACCTTTCTGGACCTCAAAAAGTGCAATGATGTTGATGCCTAAGTGTGGTTCGGAAACTCTCGGATTTCATCGAAAATATCTTCATTTGTGTTCTGAAGATGAACGAAGGTCTTACGGGTGTAGAGCGACATGATCTGAATTCTCATTTTAGGGTGAATGAACCGTGAAGGGTTGAATTTAACCGGATTCCCTCAATCATCTCTTCATTTGAATTCCTAAACTACTATTTATTCCAGATATTTTCAGATAAGTGTTAACTCAAATTGAATAAATCAACAATTAAATACATATAAATAATGTCATTTAATTAAGAATTAAAATGAAATAAACACAATTCAATTATTACATATTAAATATAACTTCTTGCATTCTTATTCAGGCTATTAAGGTGCTATTCAGGTAGCTGGCATGTCAACATTTTTACTTGATGGTCAGCAATATTTCCTAACAATGATTCTCCATAATACTAGATGAGCTCAAAGAGAAAAATGAGTGTTTACACTTATTGTCACTATAGCGCTACATTAAGAATTGAAACATGTTCCTTCTGACATGTTGGAACGCAATGAAATTGATCTTTCGTAGTTACAAGCGATGTGATTACAAGTATGTTTTGGGCCTGTTGCCCAAGGAAGAGGTATGCGATCATATGTGGGTGCGTCTATGAGAGCGTGTATATCAGTGAACAGCACTCAGGAGGGGTCTAATCTTAGGATTAGAGTTCAAGAAGACAACGGTCCTTCCTCAGTGGGTCTCCTCCACTTTTATCAAAGCAGGGATAAGATGTGGCGTGAGACTCCTCAACTACATCCAACCCACAAAATCCACCCACCCAAATCACAGAGGCAAGCTTCCAGCTGTGAATTCCACAGCAAAGTGGACTGGGGTCACTTCGAGATAGGGACGAGTACCGAACCCTGGTGCACGCCACCTCAGATCACCCTAAATTTAGTTGCTCGAGTGACGGAGCAGAACGCAAAAGAAGTGCTGCTATCACTGAGCGATATACTTTTCTCAAGGGTGTAATTCAAGAAGGGTTTGCAGACAAACGGTAGATCTTAACCCCCCCCTCCCCCTCCCCTAAAATGCATGCATATGAACTGAAGCGTTTGTCAATGGCTCTTCTGTAAACTCTTAAACACTTTCACCCCTCATTCTTCTTGTTTTATGAGTCTCTGTGATAGATGCCTTTGGTAGACCGCAGAGAGCGGTGGCTGTGTGGATGCTGGCAGCCCACAGTTTGCGGCTTTCAGTGGGGGTAGCGGGGGTCCATCAAGCTCCCCTGCCAACTATTAACCGGGGTATCATTTCAGAGACGGGGAGGGGGGAAAACTCTAATAATACCACAACAGGGGGCGGGAATGGCCCGTAGGGCCTTGTTGAAGTAATGAAAGGAAACTGGACACATGGAGGTCAGAACACAGACACCCTCAACTCTGGTTTCAGTGGCCGTTTTATTCGGATGAAGAGCCAGCTAATGAAGCCTGCTTCTTGTCCAGTTCTGGTTGAATAGAGCTGGGTAAAATACATTTTTACTGACGCTGTGTAAAAAGAACAATCCCAGCGGTCACCAGAAATCCTGAGTAACAGGTGAAATGATTCATCTCTACAAGTATATATATATATATATATATATATATATATATATATATATATATATATATATATATACATACATAAGCATGGCTGTTTGAGCTGCAATCCACAGAATGTGGCGAGACTGTCTTGGGATGCCTGAGGATTCACGGTTCAGTGGATTATTGCTTATAAAAGAGAAAAGACTGATTTATATGTTTATTCAGACACTTGTAGCTAAGCCCAGACGGAATCTGCAGACTTTTTCCGCATTTTCTGTACTGATTCTCTGGAAAAATCTGCAGAATTTGGGTTTAAACAAGGTAAAATGTGTTAAAACCGAACCGAAAGTATACTCGCATACTAAATATAGTTTTCAATAGCTGAAAGCTCTCTTCATGAATGATGAATGAACATTCAAATTGTGTGGAAATTTACAGAACTATTCCATGTGAGCTCGCTTGTACCTGACTAAATGCTAAGGACGAAGCCAGTCCTGAATCTCGGGGATCATTGTCTGTTGAATAAACTCACCCAGAAATATATGATAGAGGTTTCGTTTACAATATATCAGAAAAGAGGTCATGTTTATTTGCATACCGCATCGAGTCACATGACCTAAAAATACATTATAGCTAAAAAATATTTTGATATTTATAGACTTGATCAGAAATTAAATATTTTTTTATTAATAAGCAGAATAATATCACTCATCAAATACTCGTCATACATCTAACTCCTTTTTTTTTTGAAACCTTGGCCATGTTTAGCAAGAGAATCCAACCCTTACAAAATATTACTGCAGTTTTTTAGAAGTAATACTACAGTTTTTGTTACATATATGCACACGAAAAAACTGCAGTATTGCAGTATAACCTAAAATGTCTGTAGTTTTACTGGAGGACAACTATACTGCAATACATCTAAAGTACTAGTAAAATAAAACTGCGGTTATACTGTTTTTATACTTCATGCAACTTTCAGTTGTACTTCATTTTACTGCAGCTGTACTTATACTGCAGTTTTACTGCAGTTGTACTGTGACTATACTTCATTATACTGCAAATCTATGGTTGTGCTTAATTAAACTGCAGTTAAACTACTTGGTACTGCAGTTTTACTTCAATATACTGCAGTTCTTTTTTGTAAGGGAACTCTTTAACAGCGTAAATAAGTCAGAATGCATGAAATAGCATTAGATGTCCCCTTTAAATGTTTTAAGGTAATATGTTTCCTCAGATGTTTTAAGTACTCTGCACTTTGTTTTACAGCGTATTGTCAAACCAGTGCGAATATTCTGGGAATCCCCCAGTCGTAAAGGCGGCAATAGTGTTAGTGACCCTTTGATGTACAGTAAAACATCATAAAAAACACTCACGTTGGATCTTCCAAGGCTACTTTGGTTTCTTCCAGCTCTTGAGCCTGTTTTAACCAGGGCAGCTTGGCTTCAACAGGTTGGCTCTCTGGGAAAGCAGCAAAAAACACACACAAACACTCATCAATGTTTCTGTTCATCAAACTAGTATCAAACAGAGCATTAAGACTCCAATATGTGGACACAAACATGGATATTACCAAGTCTGGTCTTAGTAAAAATGCAAAAGAAGACCGGTATGAATTTCCATACTGGTCTGAGCTGGTTACCAACAAAACATGCTGGTTAATCTAGTTAAAAAGTCTGATGGGAACACTAGCACACCACAATCCATTACACAACATGAGCTGCTCTTTTTCATAGGGAATTTTGAGGTTCATTACTGTAAAAAGTGTCGCTTGGATACTAATCAGAGACGGTAAGGGTGAGGGTGGTGTGGAATAAATATCAAAGATCCTCCTTTATAAAACCTTCCTAAAAGTGAACGTACGACATAAATCTGAAAATGGTGTATGCAAGAAAAAATGAAATTTATAAAACCATGCGTACACCAGAACCTGCGCAAAAATCCCTTTATAAATCCCAGCCGGCGGAAGATTGTCCGTACGTACACCTCCACCCGAAATCACCATATATGGAGCTTACGACGCCTAGTTTTACTATGCATAACCTCATCTGCATATCATTAACATGCACGTTTCCATCCACGTGACTCCATTTTTAACGGCGTCAAAAGTACAAGACGTTGGGACATATTACATACGGACTATAAATGCCATTTGTGCCACACATATTACTAAAAATCATCTAATCCTTGCTGTTTTATAAATCAAAATATCCATAACAACAAAATTGTAGCTATAAAATAGCTTACTTCTCAGATAAAGTTTTTAAAATAGAGTTGATTCATTCATTTCCAATGTCCAAATGGTTTTTAATTGTTTTCAAAAATTCGAATGCAATCGAGTTTATGCAGTTTTGCTGATAAGGTGAACACATCTTTTAGGATGTTTAGGCTATTTTAATGGATTCAGATATAGGCCTACTTATTTATTGCATTTTAAATACAATTCTCTGACAAAGTATTTTAAAAAGGAAACGTATAAATCTTACCGTTTCCTTCAAATACAGTGGTATTATTCATAATTGTCTGAAGATGCCTGTACAGACATCAACACTTCCTCCAGCTGCGGCTGTACAGTAAGATATTATCATTGACCGTTCGACCGTCGAAGTGTGCATCACAAAATGATTTATTTCATTTAATTGCCCAGAAATGACAGAATTACCAAATCAAGACTTCGCAAAGTGTGTGTGGGGCTTAAATAGTGTGGGTGATGAGGTGCAGCAGGTGCGGCGATCAATGACTGGTGAATGAGGTGCAGCTGGTGCGGTGATCAGTGAATGGGTACGGGGCTTATGGGAAATGTTGTGAAGAGTGACTGCTGTGAAAGTGTGTGAGTCCAAGGTGAAGTGCCCTCTAGTGGTCTAACAGTACTCTGTGGGCAAATTCATCACTGATCATGAAATGAGGAATTATTGTGCTCCTTTCACTCTCGCTGTCATTAAAACAGCGTGTCAAGTGATCAAAAGCCGCACATCCACTATCTAAATCCATATCATTTTCGTTTATCTTCTGCGCAATGACTTTATGTAATTTTAGGGCTTATCGACATTAATAAAAGTGGAATATTAATGTAAATATGTATATCAAAATGAAAACAGAGTTTAAAATCCGTCCGTTGAGTTTGTTTTTATAAATCCCATCGTTTGAGTCAGAAGTAGCGTACGCCTCTTTCAGGGCATGTTTTATGCGTATGCAGCGGTTATAAATGAGGCCCCTGGGCTGGTAACCAAAAGGTTACAGGTTCAAACCCTGTAAATGGTGATCCACAAACTATCACCCATTGTCCTCTTGAGCAAGACGCACTGCGACGAGCAGGGCGGGCGAGAGCCGTGAGGGAACGGCGTGAGGCTGGTGTGATAATGAGCGTCAGCTGCGTGCTACACCGGTCTCGTGTCTCTCACGGAGGAGCTCCGGAAGCATAAAAGAGGAGCGACGACAGTGAAGGACGAGAGACGACCAGGCCTGGACTTTATGTTGTGTTTTATTTTGTTTGTGTGGGCTGCAGTCGCCGTGAGGAACTGTGTTTTATTGTTTGGTTATTTTATTATTAAAGTATGTTGAATGTTCGCTGGTTCCCGCCTCCTTCTTCCCATATTTACGAACTGTGTTACATGCACAAACTCGGGTTACTCCGAGGAGGATTGTCCCTGTATTAAGTGTTCTGTAAACTGTTTTGGATGAACGTGTCAGATAAAAGATGAAGAAAAGATAAATTAAGCCAAGTCGGAGTAAGATCAGTGCTGAGGGACACTCAAGTTTCACCAGAAACCCTTCCTGCTATGAACATCTGTAAGACCATCACTGGGTCATATGTCTTACTGAAGGTTACAGAGCCAGTTTGAACCTGGCTGCTTCTCCTCCAGCCCCCCCCCCCCCCCCCCCAACCCGAACACAGCTAATAAAGCGCAACGTAAATCTTCATGTGACAACCAAATATTTATGGAAGCAGTCATTTATTGATCTGGAACTGGATTATCACAGCCGTTGGTGACTGTGGGATCGCAGTAAAGTCTTGCAGTAGAACAAGCTCAGGGTTTGGCTCTTCGGCCGGGGTTTCTGGGTTCCTCCGATGGCAGACATCCTCACAATTGGCGTGCGGGACGGTCTAGATGAAATAGCAGGCGATGGAGCCTCGGTCATTTCAACCCACTGAGTTTTTACAAGCATGTCAGGCTCGACTTAAGCGTGGAATTGATTGATATGAAGAGAATTATTGGTGGAAAAAAGCGTACATATGTTTGTGATCAAGGTTTCTTGAATTTTGGCATTGTTTCATAGCTGATATTACATTTAAAGCAGTGCACTACCGTTCAAAAGGTAAGATTATTTTTACAAGACGTCTCTTGCTCACCAAGGATACATTTATTTAACCCTTGTGCATTGTTCAAATTCACTACCCTTTCGTTATGTTCGTGGCTGAAAACAGCCACTACTTTTAACTGCTTTAAAAATGTATCAGATAAATATTTTTTTTCACATTTTTTTGCTTAAATCTATTAATCAACCTCAGTCCTGATCAAAACTGCTAAATGTTTAAAAAAAATTCAGGATTTTTCTTCATTAATTGTCAAATTCATAAATCCATACTTTGGATTTACTCGAATTGGCTACATGCATTGTAAAGGTCAGACTCTAAGCTTTCAAATGACACGTAATTTTTGCTGATCAAGGCAACATTTTTGAAAAATATGATTATTATTTATTTCATAGCTAGGCAGCGCCCGCCGGCAGTACATTCCGTTTTAGAGTGATAACTCAGCATTTTTTAAGAGTTGAACAAAATGCATTAAAAAGATGAGTTTCTAAGCTTTAAAATGATACCTATGTTGTGTCATTCCTCTTAGTGGTTGCTTAGTAATATGATTGTCATGGCTTTGCTTTCAAAAAATGTGGTTATAATGGAAGTCAATGGGGCAAAAACAGCCACGAACAGTAAATGAGGGAGAAGAAGTTAAAATCTGATGACAAACAAAAACTAACAATGCATCAAAGCCAATGTTGTTTCTACTCTTTGACATGTCCAAGACTGTGATAAAAGGTAAAAAAAAAAAATCCAGTCCACAATCACATTTTATATTGAAAATAAGTCATTTTGTGTGTGTGTTTTTCCCAAATCATTCATGACAACATTTATGAATTTGGCAATTAAAGAGTTAAACTCCTGAATTTTTTTAAAAACATTTTGCAGTTTTGATCAGGACTGAGGTTGATTAATAGATTCATGCAAAAAAAAAAAAAAAAAAATTGAAAAAAATATTTATCTGATACATTTTTAAAGTAGTTAAAAGTAGTGGCTGTTTTCAGCCACAAGAATAACGAAAGGGTAATGAATTTACCCACAGAGTACTGTTAGACCACTAGAGGGCACTTCACCTTACATTTCCCATAAGCCCCGTACCCATTCACTGATTGCCGCACCAGCTGCACCTCATTCACCAGTCATTGATTACCGCACCTGCTGCACCTCATCACCCACACTATTTAAGCTCCACACATACTCAGATACTTAGCGAAGTCTTGATTCGGTAATTCTGTCATTTCGGGGCAATTAAATAAAATAAGTCAATTTGTGTGTGTTTTTTTTTTGCCAAATCTTTTATGACATCATTTATGAATTTTCCAATTAAAGAGTTAAAATCCCTATTTTTTTTTAAACATTTAGCAGTTTTGAACAGGACTGAGGTTGATTAATAGATTCATGCAAAAAAAAATTGATAAAAATATTTATCTGATACATTTTCAAAGCAGTTAAAAGTAGTGGCTGTTTTCAGCCACAAACATAATGAAAGGGTAATGAATTTGCCCACAGAGTACTGTTAGACCACTAGAGGGCACTTCACCTTGGACTCACACACTTTCACAGCAGTCACTCTTCACTACATTTCCCATAAGCCCCGTACCCATTCACTGATTACCGCACCAGCTGCACCTCATTCACCAGTCATTGATTACTGCACCTGCTGCACCTCATCACCCACACTATTTAAGCTCCACACACACTCAGATACTTTACGAAGTCTTGATTTGGTAATTCTGTCATTTCTGGGGGATTAAATAAAATAAGTCATTTTGAGTGTGTTTTTTCCCAAATCATTTATGACATCATTTATGAATTTGGCAATTAAAGAGTTAAAATCCTGAATTTGTTTAAAACATTTAGCAGTTTTGATCAGGACTGAGGTTGATTAATAGATTCATGCAAAAAAAAAAAAAAAAAATGACAAAAATATTTGTCTGATACATTTTTAAAGAAGTTAAAAGTAGTGGCTGTTTTCAGCCACAAACATAATGAAAGGGTAATGAATTTGCCCAGAGAGTACTGTTAGACCACTAGAGGGCACTTCACCTTGGACTCACACACTTTCACAGCAGTCACTCTTCACTACATTTCCCATAAGCCCCGTACCCATTCACTGATCACCGCACCAGCTGCACCTCATTCACCAGTCATTGATTACCGCACCTGCTGCACCTCATCACCCACACTATTTAAGCTCCACACACACTCAGATACTTTACGAAGTCTTGATTTGGTAATTCTGTCATTTCTGGGGGATTAAATAAAATAAGTCATTTTGAGTGTGTTTTTTCCCAAATCATTTATGACATCATTTATGAATTTGGCAATTAAAGAGTTAAAATCCTGAATTTGTTTAAAACATTTAGCAGTTTTGATCAGGACTGAGGTTGATTAATAGATTCATGCAAAAAAAAAAAAAAATGACAAAAATATTTGTCTGATACATTTTTAAAGAAGTTAAAAGTAGTGGCTGTTTTCAGCCACAAACATAATGAAAGGGTAATGAATTTGCCCAGAGAGTACTGTTAGACCACTAGAGGGCACTTCACCTTGGACTCACACACTTTCACAGCAGTCACTCTTCACTACATTTCCCATAAGCCCCGTACCCATTCACTGATTACCGCACCAGCTGCACCTCATTCACCAGTCATTGATTACCGCACCTGCTGCACCTCATCACCCACACTATTTAAGCTCCACACACACTCAGATACTTTACGAAGTCTTGATTTGGTAATTCTGTCATTTCTGGGGGATTAAATAAAATAAGTCATTTTGAGTGTGTTTTTTCCCAAATCATTTATGACATCATTTATGAATTTGGCAATTAAAGAGTTAAAATCCTGAATTTGTTTAAAACATTTAGCAGTTTTGATCAGGACTGAGGTTGATTAATAGATTCATGCAAAAAAAAAAAAAAAATGACAAAAATATTTGTCTGATACATTTTTAAAGAAGTTCAAAGTAGTGGCTGTTTTCAGCCACAAACATAATGAAAGGGTAATGAATTTGCCCAGAGAGTACTGTTAGACCACTAGAGGGCACTTCACCTTGGACTCACACACTTTCACAGCAGTCACTCTTCACTACATTTCCCATAAGCCCCGTACCCATTCACTGATCACCGCACCAGCTGCACCTCATTCACCAGTCATTGATTACCGCCCCTGCTGCACCTCATCACCCACACTATTTAAGCTCCACACACACTCAGATACTTTGCGAAGTATTGATTTGGTAATTCTGTCATTTCTGGGCAATTAGATAAAATAAGTCATTTTGTGTGTATTTTTTCCCAAATCATTTGTTTTCAGCCACGAACATAATGAAAGGGTAGTGAATTTGCCCACAGAGTACTGTTGAGTTTTTGAAAAATTTCAAAGCATTTTCCCAAAATATGTGTCAAAATAAGATTTGTCACCAATTTCAATCATTCCATTTGCTGAAACACGGAGAAAGTTATGGCCAAATTAAGCCTCAAAAATTCCCCATAGTGGATGAAAACATCCCCAACAGCACATAAGGGTTCATCAAAAATGCAGTAAAACGGTAATAGTGTGAAATATTATTCCAATTTAAAATAACAGTTTACTGTTGCAGTGTATTTTAAAATGTAATGTATTCCTGTCATGGCGAAGCAGTCATATGATCCTTCAGAAATCACTTTAATATGCAGATTTTATAAATCAAGAAATGAGCGGCAAATCAACGAACTGCAATTATTTCAAAACGTAAATCTTTTGTAACATTATCAATGTCTTTACTGCCACTTTTGATCAATTTAATGTGTCCTCGCTGAATAGAAGCATTAATAAAAAAATAAAAACGTACCGACTCCAATCTTAGCAGGATAACACTACTTGCTCTCATGGCAGTCCAAACCTGTTCGCTGTCATTAGTTCAGTGACACACAAGAAGGAGAATTCTGAATAAGCTGCTCTCTAGATTTGAAACGACGTGATGGTGAACTATTTTGGGGTGAATTATTCCTTCAATGAAAATTTGGAGGATTTAAGCAAAGCTTGTAAATGTAAAACACGTGTGAGGAGGAAAGTGTTAGACGTCTAGATGACAAACACCTCCTGTTATGTGGCAAAATCGTGCCTGAACTCACATGTCTTCTGTCTCGAATAAGGGAGTTTGATTCATGAGCAGACGAGACTATGTTTGGCATGACTTGGAATGAAAAAAAGGACATTTTATTCATGTACTCAGACAAATCACTTGAACTAATTACACGAGACTTCATGAAAAGCGCGTCTTGCCAAAAAGGCGTAACCTGTTTCAGTGAGAAAAGACGCGGTCACACGGAGAGACGGAGATGAAAATGTTATTGAACAGAAGTAGCCTTTTCATAGAGTTCTCAGCTGCTCAGGAAAATAAATAAAATAATGAATAATAAAATAAAATATAAAATATAAAAATAGATGCATAGATAAAATAAATAAACCAAATGCAATAAAATAACGGCAAAACAAAATGATAAATAAAACAAAATTTACAGGCATTCATGCAAAAATAAAATATAAATAAATAAAACACAATAACATGAAACAAAACAAAACAAAATAATGAATAATGAAGTTTTAAAAGTGACAAAATATGATTGTTTTTACCAGTAGAACTGAATGCATTTCTGTTGTTTTTGTGAATGTTTAAGAAAGAATAAGACATGAAAAAACAGGAAATATAAAATTATATAGTGTGAAAGAGCTAAGAATAAATTGAAAGTAAAATGTCTAAGGAGACATTACAAGACCGATTAATTAAATGGATTATATTTATGGACATATAGTGGTTTAATGACTCAAACTGAACCACTTGGATTAATCTCCAATTTGAAGAAGTGGATTGTAGTAATTTAATGTCACTCAACAACGGTGCTTCATATATAGAACCTTTTATTGATTCTATATTATGGATTTCATTTTGTTTCAATTCATTTATACAATTTTTTTAATGAATTAAACAGCTCGTAATCATGAAAATAAAGATGAATATATGTTTTTACAGATTTTTGTTGTGATTGTTGCGGGCAAAAATCCTTGACTTTGCGGAACGTTTTCTTAAAAAATGCGATGGAATATGCGGGATATTTTATGCGATGAAATTGCGGTTTGATGCAAAAGAGGGAAAAGGAGATTCCCAACAGTCTGTTCTCTCTCGACTCTTCCTTCATGTCAAGAGTCATTTCTGATCACTTCAAGATACTGAATCACAGAATATTGAAGTTCTCATTCAGACCTTCATGAACACATGAATCAAACTCACAAAACATTGAGTCAAACGAGTTCTGTCGCTTCACAAAAGGAAAATTCAGCAACTTCTGTAAAAATGAGTAAATAAAATATAAAAAAATAAAATGTGTGTAGCTCTACAAAACACACATCTTCTGTTAAATCAAGAGCTTCCAATCTCTGACTGCAACGTGAATTATTTCACACACTACTAATATACAGCGTCGTCTGCGCTGCAAAATAATTGGCCCCCACTGTCATGTGACACACCGGGAACTGCGTCACGCGCTCTTTTGCGCTTATTTTTGTTGGCAAATGAGAACGATCTGCGTTCTTCATCACGGTTTCACCGCGGGGTTTGCAGAGGATGTTCACGTCGCGTAATCGCGTCACTTCATGAGGTTCCCATGGCAACAGGGGAAAATAATGGTGCTTTACTTGTATTTTTCAACTTTCTGATAAGATATATGTGACTTTTTTGCAACGAAAATACAAGGATTATGAAATCATGCTAGCCCCGCGTATTTTGCTTGCTGGAAATCGGCAATTTATGCGGCGAAAGTGCGGCGTATTTGAAAAAATGCGACCCCCGCATAAATATGCGGACTTTGGCCGATTATGCACGAAATCAAGCGATCGCATAATCGCGTTTTTCTGGAGGGACTGATTTTAGACATTTCTCCTTCTATAGAACCTTTTTGGCACAAAAGGTTCTTTAAAATGAAGTGAAGAACCCTAGAATTCTATTTAGAACCCCACTGAAACATTTGTTTCGAAGAGTGTTCTTATTTCCACTGATATCCAAAAGCGATCCGTGAAAGAGAGAAAGATCGCAATAGAGATCTGACAGGAAAATAATGTGACAGACAGGAAGAAATCTCAGTTATTAATTAACTCCGCAGAAAGAAACAGCTCGAAAGCACACCGTGACCGACTCTCAATGAGCTCAGAGTGTCTGTCTGCACTTATGGAGAATTTCATATTCAGATCACACGTTATTTCATGAGCGTCTGTCTGTGACACACTCCACTCTCCTCTCTGACAGCTGCTGCCTAATGGAGACCACTTTGGCTGTGTTCCAAAGTCTGGTGAGCTTCCTCACTGCCAACAGCATCCTAAACTGAGACAGAACCTCATTATTGAGCATTTTGGAAGACTCTAGTCACACAGCAATCCTGTACCTCACTCAAATACAAATTACATTTATGATAAACATTTAATCTTTTCAGTGTGCATTCTTAATGATAGATACATGCGATGCTGAAAAGTAGTTTTTTAGTTTTTTTTTTTTTAGAGAGAGTGGAGCATAGTTTTACCACTAGGTTTCAAATTGAAATGCTTCTCTAAAAGCATTTTAATCGTATCAGTGTTTTAATGTTAGTTTTCATTAGTAGATGAACGGCGCTCAACAGTGACTGCTCACTTTATCAGCGGCCTCGGCTCCAGATTTATTACCCGTTTATTTTTTTCTGAAGGCTGAACATTCTTCAGTAAAAAGTTCAAAGCCTTGATAGAAACTAACCAGCTTTAATTCGGGAGCGAACTTGCGAGATAAAGAACTCAACATTGGATGTGTACTTCACAAAAATGCGTCGTGACATGATCAGTGAAAACGGTAAGAGAGATACTAATACTACTGAAAGTATTAAGAATTGATCAATCCAATTAAAAATCGCAACTCCACTGGGGTCACAAAATGACTTAAAGGCACAATATGTAAGACTTTTGGATTATAATGTCCAAAAACCACTAAAACAATGTTATATATTTTGTTGTACTTACATTATCCAAAATGTTTCCAAGAATGCTTAAATCCAGAGAATTTTAACGTGTCTGCATTGCCTATAAATGACATCATTACCCTCGATTTCCCGTTTTATTTTGTAGAAACCATGAAAACACCAAAGACGCTTTAATATATTATGTGTTTTATTAGACAGGTGAGCAACTGTTTGGATACGTTCATGTAATGATTGTCAGTGCCCGAGAAGACCACTAGAGGGCACTTCACCTTGGACTCACACACTTTCACTGCAGTCACTCTTCACTACATTTCCCATAAGCCCCGTACCCATTCACTGATCACCGCACCAGCTGCACCTCATTCACCAGTCATTGATTACCGCACCTGCCGCACCTCATCACCCACACTATTTAAGCTCCACACACACTTTGCGAAGTCTTGATTTGGTAATTCTGTCATTTCTGAGTGTTTATTCCCGTGTCTTGCTTTCCTGGTCCTGTTTTCTGCCTGTCTGTTCCAATTACTGAGTGTTCGCTGCCTACATTGTTGGATTTACTGCTTTGATCACTGGATTGTTGTTTGCCTGCTGCCTGCCTCGACCTACCCGCCTGTTTACTGTTTACGACTCTGCCTCATCTCTGATATTCCTGTTTGCCGCTGTTTGACCCTGCCTGTTACGACCATTCTGTGTTTTAATAAAGCCTGCTATTGGATCCCATTCCGCTGACTCGCCTATCGTTACAATTCATCAACGGAAAACTAATTATTGTTATATAGTTCATTAGCAAATGCTCCAGCGGCTTCGTTCCGCTCCAACGGCTTTCAGCCCCACCCTGCTTCATACAACAGTAATGAATTCATGAATATGATTTCTGTCTGAGTCCGATCAGATTCTTTCCACCGGCTGTAGACGTGAAGACAACACCTCCTTAGATTCCGCGAAATCAAGAAGTGATCACAAAGCAAATTGTGTCAAAGCAGCTTTATAGTAATAATTGGCAAATAATTTTTGTCTGCACAGCAGATCTTAAAGAAAACTGTGTCACTGTCCAGCTTAAATAAATTCAGCATTGATTCATTCCGTTGTAAAAATCGATTGTTATTAGTTCAGTTCATTTATCTGTATATCAGAACAGTAGAAAACAACTATTAGGAGTCATCAAGTTATGCATTTGTTTTTAATAAGAGAAAAATGCCATATTGTGCCTTTGAAATGATTTAAAAACAACATTTAATAGAAGCTAAAAATCAAGAAGTATATTGCCGGAGAAGTTTAGAACTGCTGTATAAGAGCGTTATGTTATTAGCTTAGCAACATGCTAACATCAAATATAATTGGAATGACATGAGCTTCATGTGCAGTTCTGCTTATGTAGAATTTTTCAAATCCACATACTGTATAAGGTTCTATTTATATTAGGATGTTGACTTACAAGGCAGCTTCCTATAGGGGCTTTCACACCAGAGGAATGGTTTCAACTATTGGCGGAAGTACCCACTTTTTGACACACCAGAGGAACTATGAACGATTTTAGTTATAAGAACAACTTTTAGGGGGCTTAATTAGCTCCTGCTTCAGAGTAGAGTCAAACACAGCACAATAGGAATTAAAAGTCTTGAAAGTGTACGTTTATTGGCTGAACGTACGCGAAACATCGGCATTTTTAAAAAGCAGTGTAAACACAGTTTATAACCTATATTTTTACTCCACGAACATGACAACAGTTTACGTTGATGAGGATTTTGTATCTCTGCTCATCTAGTGACATTGAGCATCAATCACATGTCAAAATAAAAGTTCTGAACAACAACCAGAGCTGCAGATGTAAGTGACGATTTACTTCAGAGTTCCTACTGGCGGTGCTAAATGCAACCAGGAAAATGGCCCTAGTGGAAAATTTAGTTCTCGTGGAACCACCCTGGTGGCAAGTACCTGTAACTGCCCGGTGCGAAAGCCCCTTATGTAGACAATAGACAGCAGTAGCTCATTCAATTGTGGATCTCCTTAAAAGATGTAATTTTTGTCGTTTCTACCTCGTGGTTTGTGGCAGGCGACGGGACCAGGCAGTCCTCTTTGATATGGGGTTTGAGGTGAGGATTGCAGCCGCCAGCATGTTGCCCACTGTGATCCACACACAGCACAACCCTGTACCGCAGACCTGGGCCACAGGTAACCGTGCACTGGATAGTATAAACACAAAAAAACAAGCACATCACATAATGATCATATAATATGTATCGTGAAAGCACTATTCATATTAAATTGAACTATTCAAATGAAATTGAACTGAATCTGTCCATTTACACCAGAAGTGGAGTGAAAAACACATACATAATACAGGGGCTGGACCATGAAACTAAAACACTGGCCTTTATAGTGTTGGCGGTTTCACGCCTATATATTCGCAGCCTGGAGGCCAACCTTCGCAGACTTTACATTCCATCAGTGAGAATTGAATTAGCAGAGCAATAGCACATAAAATACTGAAATCCACACAACATAATGGGAGACTTATCGGAGTTCAAAAAAGGACAAATTGTTGGTGCATGTCTCACGGGATCATCTGTGACCAGGACAGCAAATCAAGGGCGATGGTATCCATGTAGCGACGTAGAATGAACCACATCCGACTGGAGTAAAGGCTAAGAGGAAGCTGTCTGAAAGGGATGTCCAGGTTGGACAAGGGAGATTCTTGGTTGGACTGCTATAGCCAAAGACACTCATGCCAATGCCAAACGTAGATTTCCAATGGAGGAAATCTCGGACTGTGGACAATGTGAAACTGTGTATTGCTCTCTCGGATTGTGAAGCGTGGGCTGCAATATCACGACATTCCCTACTGTGCACGATGGACTATCGAGGACTACCAGATCATTCTGGAGGACCATGAGCACCTAATGCTTCAAATATTGAAGGTGGGGCCATATATCCAGCAAGATAATGGACAGAATGGTTTGATGAACAGGAAGTTGAACATCTCCCATGACCTCCACAGACACCAGATCTCAATATGTTTGAGCCACTTTGGGCTGTTTTGGAGAAGCGAGTCAGAAAGTGGTTTCCTTCCACTGATCTGGAAGAGGAAGGGCTCAGAATCCCTCTGGCCTCTGTGAAGGACTTGTATGTCGTCCCCAAGATGAATTGATGCTGTACTGGTCTCAGAAGGAGGCCGTACACCATTCTAATACATTATTAAAACCAGATATTTCAGTATCATTGTACCCCTGTATTTGTTAATAACAGATTGGTGTGGGTAAGATTTTTTAACCAAGTCTGCATTTATTTGGTGAAAAACACATTAAAAACGGAAATTCAACTACTGTTTTCTATTGTAATCTATTTTAAAAGCAGTTATATCTTTTGTAAAATTATAAATGATTGATTTAATGCATCCTCGCTGAATAAAATGATTAATTCCCTTTTGAAAAATGTTTACTGGCCCCAAAATCATATGCATGTTGCCAACAGTGGAGAAGATATAATGTCTCTGTTCCAAAAGAACAATTTTCCAAACTATTTGACATTAAATAACTGCCTATGAACAGTGTTTTAAAGAGGACCTATTATGCCCTTTGGGAAAGTCTTGATTTTGTTTTTATTGTCCACTAGAATAAGTTTTCATGCTTGAAGGTTCAAATTTCTCCGTATTCTCCATTGTTGCAGCTCCTCTCTTCCCAGTCTGTCAGTAACGCTCTGTTTAGTTCCTGTCTCTATGAAGCCCCTCCTACCAAAAAGTGCGATGGACGCGATTGGTTGGCTGGATCAGTGTGTTGTGATTGGTCAACCGCTTCCAGCGTGTTTGGGAAATGTCACACCTCTTACCATAAATGCTTCAGCACACTATATACAAACTAACTCCACCAGAACTCAACCCTTTTATTTTGCATATCCCTTTGGGAGGGAATTATTTAAATGTGGAATATTGTGACGTGTTCGTTCCTGGAAGAAAACTCAAGACTGTGACTTTGTGCTTTGTAACTGCATACCTTTTTCACAACTAAAAGAACTTGGTAAAGAAAGTTGGAAATGCATACTAGGTCCTGTTTAAATCGGTCACAATTTGGGTCAGGACACAGAATCAGTGGTGATCAGAAATGGAAGAAGAGGTCAATTAATGTCACTCACCTGAGACCACTCCATGGCCATCCACTGTGGACACTCAAACGTGTTGCAGCTCTGTTTGCTGAACGGTCTTGGGGAGTGTGTGCACTTCCACTCCTCTACCAGCACGATCTGACCGTGAACGTCCTCCTCTACACACACCACGCTTCTCTCCTGAGAGCCCCCTCCACACGACACCGAACACGACGTCCAGGGGTTCTGCTCCCACCTGCATCAGTATTATACAATCACATCTATAGGTATTAGATAAGTACTAACTTAGTAGGTGAGCGGTACGTTTATGTTATGAAATGTGCTGTAATGTGATCAAAAATACAGTAAAAACAGCAATATTGTGAAATAGTTTTTTAGTCATTTAACAGACGCTTTTATCCAAAGCGACTTACAAGGGGAGCAATTAGGGGTCAGGTGTCTTGCTCAAGGGCACTTTAGTCATGGTATCGAAGGTGGAGAGAGTGCTGTTTATTCACAATCCCCACTTTCAATTCCTGCCGGCGTGGGAATCGAACCAACAACCTTCAGGTCACAAGCCCGACTCCCTCAACATTAGGCCACGACTACCCCATTTTTACCCAGTTTTAATATATTGTTAAACATAATCTATTCCTGTGATCAAAGCTGAATTTTCAGCATCATCACTTCAGTCTTCAGTGTCACATGATCCTTCTGATATGATTCTTTGATGAAACCTAAATGAACACCATTTATTTAAATTTATTTCACAACATTATAAATGTCTTTACTGTCACTTTTGAACAATTTTACGTATTTCTTACTGACTCAAACCCTTTAAACAGTAGTGTAGGGTTGGGGAGTAACGAAATACAAGTAACTTAGTTTCGTATTTAAAATACAAAATTTGAGTGACTGTATTTCATTTTAAATGTGTGGTAATCAGATTATAGTTACATATGAAAAGTGTTTTAGATTACCAAAGTGATTACTTTGAGTTTTAATGTCATTTAAACAGCGATTGGTGATTCTCTGACTCTGACCGTCTGAAAAAGAGGAGTTCAGTTTCATCAACATTTTAATACTTTTAAGAGGATCATACAAATGTTGTTATTTTTATTTAGTTCTGTCCTGAACAAGACAAAATGACTGAATATATATTAAAAAAAAGTCCACTTAATTGTCCTGTCATGACCTGATGATCCACGACTGTTTTCATGTTTTGTGAGTCATTTTATAATTCACTCGTCACTGTGACTTTTTCTCACAATTTGTTTTTTTCCCTCACAATTGTGAGTTTGAATTTCACAATTCTGACTTAAACTCACAATTGAAAGTTATAAAGTCAGAATTGGGAGATATGAACTTGCAATACTGACTTTTTCTTGCAATTGTGAATTTAGTATGTGAGTTTATATCTCATAATTCTGAGTTTTCTCAATATTATGAGTTTATATCTCATAATTATAACTTTATAACTCGCAATTGCAACTTTATATCACGCAATTCTGAGGGAAAAAGTCAGAATTGTGAGATAAAAACTTGCAATGTCCTTTTTTGTGTTTGTTCCACACTTATTAGTATCCCAAAGTATTCTAAAGTATTTAGATTAAGTTACTAAACTTGAGTAATGTAATTTAAAGCATGTATTTTGTAATCTGTAGTGAAATGCATTTTAGAAGTGACCTACCCAGCCCTGCCTATAGCATTCAAAACAACACAGACTATATCACTATTAAATAAATAACTGAATGTTTCTTAAAACCATTTCAGAGCCATTTTCAGACATGACAAATCAACATTCAAAGGTTGTCTTGATGAATGATGTTAAATTCTGTCATCAAAAATCAGCTGACATCACTGAGCGAAGCGAGTATCAAGACCTCAAGTGTGTTGTGATACACAGTAAATAACTTCATACCGTGGTAGAGGCTGGAAATGGTCGTAGGGCATCACTTCCTTGAAGCCATCACTGCAGAGAAACACAAACCATTAGCCCTTCAAGTCATTATCCACGCTATTATGAGTTCAAGCACAGGAAGTCTAATGCATAGCGGCTCTCTGGTTTATAGAGATTCATGCATCACTTGTGTTTTGTCATGAGGGTGAGTTGCAGAGATCGATAAGACACAACCAACCTTTCAAGGCAGGGATCCATGTTGCACTCCTTGAGTTTGGGAGTAGGTTTGGTGTTTTCCGGGAAGCTGTGGCACAGGTGCTCCGCAACAGATTTGTTGTAACGAATGTCCATGCAATCAGCCGAATTGAGCTGATAACCTTCAGAGGCGAGACAAAGCAACATTAGCCATGTTTTATGACAACATTTTTAAAGAAAATTAGCCCAAGCTTTACTCACCTTCAAGTCATCTTAAGTGAATATGACTTTCGTCTTTCTGATGAACACAATCTGAGTGATATTAATAAAAATCCTGCCACATCTGAGCTTTATAATGGGAGTGAGCGATACCAACGAGTATGAGATAAAGAGAGCGGCCCCATCCACATCCATCCATCATAAATGTACTCCACACGGCTCCGTAGGAATAATAAAGGCCTTCTGAAGCAAAGTGATGCGTTTGTGTAAAAAAAAAAAGTTATGAAGTAAAATATCTAGCTTCCGCCAGACCGCCTCCCGTATTCAAATTGCGAAGAAACTGCAAACTGCCATCGCATAAGCTGAATAGGGAAGGTGTGTGTCACGATTATCAGTCAGGGTACCTGAGTCACCACTAGAGGGCACTTCACATTGGTCACTCGCTCACTCACTTACACTCACATCCAGTCACACAAACTACATTTCCCAGAAGCCCCTCACCCTGTCACTGATCACCTGGCCAGCTGTAGCACATTACCTGAGGTTTGATTACCAGCACACCTGATTCACATCACACAACTATAAAAGCACCACTCACACTTCCAGTCTCCGCGAAGTATTGTTCTGCTAAACCCAGTCAATTTCCGAGCATTATATTCCCGTGTTTGTTTTCCTGTTTTCGATCCCGCCTGCCTCGACTACTGCCTGTATCTTTGACCACGATCCTGTCTTGCCTCCTAAATTCCTGTGACCATTGCCTGTCTGACCACGTCTTTTAATAAATTGCATTTGGATCTAAACCCGCCGCCTCCTTGTTACACTGTGAGAGTGTTAAACTTTCTTCGTACGTTGAATATGAAAGGTGGTCTGGCGGAAGCTAGATATTTTACTTCATAACATGCTAAATATGGATATTTTTTTTTACACAAATGCGTCACTTCGCTTCAGAAGGCCTTTATTAACCCCCCGGGAGCTGTGCGGAGTACATTTATGATGGATGGATGTGGATGGAGACTTTCTTCAGCTCACACTCCCCGTTCACTGCCATTATAAAGCTCGGATGCGTCAGGATATTTATTAATATATCTCAGATCGTGTTCATCAGAAAGAAGAAAGTCATATTCACCTAGGATGGATTGAGGGAGAGTAAAACTTGGGCTAATTTTCATTTGAAAGTGAACTAATCCTTTAAGTAATATGCACGATAATGCATGAATCTGCTCAAAAGTTCATGTTATATATATATATAGTACAAGGTAAATGTTTCCTTTAATATATTTTCGAGGTCTGAGGTGAATTAGCCTATTGCTGCTTTCAGTATGTCTATAACGGTCAGAGAAAATTATACTCAAACTCACACTAAATTAAGCACATAATCGGATTATCATTTCCATACTTTGTATGTTGTTCCAGCCACACAAATAGAAACTGTTTAAAACGCCGAATAACATGGAAAATATACATTTTCCCGCGTGTCGCATCTGGTTAGGACATGGTTTCAGAATTTGCATTGACTTCGTTTTGTTGTTAAGTCTGTGCGTGTCCGCGGACTCTCCATTCTTTTAGCATGGTGGATTTTTGTCCTCATTTTGTTCAGATTTAATACGATTACTTTGGAATGTTGTTGCTGTGTGGCCAGAAGGAATCATGCCGTACTCTAAGGTTTTTGAGAAACTCTGTCACAGACTTTTTCACCACCACTTTTCATTCCGTCGACTTCCATTCAAATGTGTCAGATCGGAAGAAATTCAAACATCGGATTCAAAATCGAAAATTCAGAGTTTGGTGAACTCTGAGCCGCGAATTCGCATCACGTGCGACCAGTAGAAGATCGATTCATCGCGGCACGACTTCTTGGTTGAATTAAAAGAATGATATTTTTTGCAGTAAAGTCGAGTAGGTTGTATATTTGTACATTCTGAATGCATTACTATATGTTATGTTGAATTCATGTTTATTAAAAAAAGATGTGACATCATATTCCAACCGTTGCAGCATCCGATGGAATTTGCAAATTTCCGCCGCTTAACTCTCACGTAAAGTTTGCATATTGCTTGTGTGGCTCGACTTCATGGTTTATTTTTTCTTCATCACCAGTTGCTTGCAAAAATGATTCATTTGCCTGATAATTTGCTGATGCAGGCACTTCAAAAGTCTTGATTTTTTTCGAAAGTCAACATTGTCGCGTTTCTAATTGCTGATTTTAATTTTTAGTGGTTTATTTTCAATTTATCTAGACAAAAAAGAAGTTAGAACTATAATTATTTTCAGATTGTTCTCGTATCAGAATTGCAATTTGAAAGCGTCATAGAGTAGGTGTATTCAAACTACTGTGCATCATTGAAAAAGGCTGATGTAAAGCTCTTACCTCCTCCACAGGTGACGGAGCAAGGGAAAAAGTCAGTTTCCCTCCACTGGTAGCGAATGGGCTGGTAGAACATAAACTGCATCACAGTGTCTTTAGGGCCAGCATACTTCACCTGAGGAGAGCCGAAATTCGCTTCTAATGTGCCTGATCATTTACTTTTAATAGTCACATTCATAATCCCATCACAAAAAGAGATTGGTTTTAAAAAGCAAATGATTTTGACATGTATAATGAGTAGGGAATTTACTCAAGGGGCCAACTCATGATTTCCACATGAAATGCAGCATGCATCATCCGCCACTGAATATCCTCTAGTCTTGATTTCTGGAGCTGCGCTGATGAGTTAAATACTGTTTGCATGCTGCTGCAATTAACCAGAGTAATGAGTCGTGTTCGATTATTGTAAAGCCGTGGTGTCGAGACTAATCACGGCTCTTCAGGTCGTCCGATGAGAAAGTCTAGCATGATTGCAATCATATTGTGCTGTTGACAGTTTCACGTGGAGAGTAAACACTGATTCTCTCTGCCGCTTTAAAACCATCACGAAGTGTGCATGAAACTTTCGTTGCTATTCAACACCCTAACCCCTAAAGCAGGTTCATGATGGAGCAACAGCTCATGTTTGTGAGAACGATATGACTTTGCCAAAATAAATTCATTTATAAAGTAATTTAATATACATATTACACATTAAATTGAACAAGTTTTTGATATATAATAAAGCTATATATTTGTATAATAATTTATATATATATGTATATACTTATATAGAAATTATAATATAATTATATATTATATTTTTATCAAATAATGATAATATATGATTTAATTTATAATTCAAATGATATTATACAAGCCTGTTATATAAGAATGTAACTTCATATTATATATATAACTATATAATATATACATATGCATATATATATATGGTAATTATAATACTATATATATAATATTTTAATATAAATATTAATAATTTATGTTATAATATTACTAATACATGATAATTCATATAAAATATAAAATTGTGTTTTAATAATTGTTGATTAAATATCAAACAAACTTAAATAAGTTATAAATTAAATCACAGACATATTGTCATATTCAGTTTTGTTTCGTTCATGGACTCGGTTTGTTTTCTACTTTCAGTTTCCTGCCTCTCGTCTGTCTCTCTGGTTACCATCATGATTTTTTCAGATGCATCAGCTGTGTTCCTTAATCCTTTTCATTTGTGTTTACTTTATAATACAATCATTCCCTGTCCAATCACCGCTATGTGAAGTTGTTTTGCAATTCCCTGCCTGTTTGGAATTCATCAGTAAACTTTTTTTTTTAATTATTCGTTTTT
>CM074280.1:31122744-31220244 GCA_037194245.1 Opsariichthys bidens | reverse complement strand
TATATCTCATAATTCTGACTTTTCTCAATATTGTGAGTTTATATCTCATAATTCTGACTTTTCTCAATATTTTGAGTTTATATCTCATAATTCTGACTTTTCTCAATATTGTGAGTTTATATCTCATAATTCTGACTTTTCTCAATATTGTGAGTTTATATCTCATAATTCTGACTTTTCTCAATATTTTGAGTTTATATCTCATAATTCTGACTTTTCTCACTATTGTCAGTTTATATCTCATAATTCTGACTTTTCTCACTATTGTCAGTTTATATCTCATAATTCTGACTTTTCTCAATATTGTGAGTTTATATCTCATAATTCTGACTTTTCTCAATATTGTGAGTTTATATCTCATAATTCTGACTTTTCTCAATATTGTGAGTTTATATCTCATAATTCTGACTTTTCTCAATATTGTGAGTTTATATCTCATAATTTTTACTTTTCTCAATATTGTCAGTTTATATCTCATACTTCTGACTTTTCTCAATATTGTGAGTTTATATCTCATAATTTTTACTTTTCTCAATATTGTCAGTTTATATCTCATAATTCTGACTTTTCTCAATATTGTGAGTTTATATCTCATAATTCTGACTTTTCTCAATATTGCGAGTTTATATCTCATAATTCTGACTTTTCTCAATATTGTGAGTTTATATCTCATAATTCTGACTTTTTCTCAATATTGTGAGTTTATATCTCATAATTCTGACTTTTCTCAATATTGTGAGTTTATATCTCATAATTCTGACTTTTCTCAATATTGTGAGTTTATATCTCATAATTCTGACTTTTCTCAATATTGTGAGTTTATATCTCATAATTCTGACTTTTCTCAATATTGTCAGTTTATATCTCATAATTCTGACTTTTCTCACTATTGTCAGTTTATATCTCATAATTCTGACTTTTCTCAATATTGTGAGTTTATATCTCATAATTCTGACTTTTCTCAATATTGTGAGTTTATATCTCATAATTCTGACTTTTCTCAATATTGTGAGTTTATATCTCATAATTTTTACTTTTCTCAATATTGTCAGTTTATATCTCATAATTCTGACTTTTCTCAATATTGTGAGTTTATATCTCATAATTTTTACTTTTCTCAATATTGTCAGTTTATATCTCATAATTCTGACTTTTCTCAATATTGTGAGTTTATATCTCATAATTCTGACTTTTCTCAATATTGTGAGTTTATATCCCATAATTCTGACTTTTCTCAATATTGTGAGTTTATATCTCATAATTCTGACTTTTCTCAATATTGTGAGTTTATATCTCATAATTCTGACTTTATAACTCACAATTGCAACTTTATATCACACAATTCTGAGGGAAAAAGTCAGAATTGTGAGATAAAAACTCACAATGACCTTTTTTGTGTTTGTTCCACACTTATTAGTATTCCAAAGTATTCTAAAGTATTTAGATTAAGTTACTAAACTTGAGTAATGTAACGAAATACGTTACAAATGACTTTTTAAAGCATGTATTTTGTAATTTGTAGTGAAATACATTTTAAAAGTGACCAGCCCAGCCCTGGTGATAATTATATGAAACCATAGAAACAAAAGGGAGATAATCGGTAACCAAGGAAACAAAAAACTAAACAGAGCAGAGAAACAGGAACTAAGAGAATCATAACAGAATATAAAAGTTTATCGCTGCTACAAAGTATTATGTTACAAAGCAATACATGACTAAATAAATGAATAAATAAATAATGGTTAAAAACATTTATTTTCATTGAAATAAAGCTGAGATGAAGTCAAATAAAATATAGATATTAACTGAAAAAAATAGAGATGTTGCTTTTGCAATAAAATGAAACAAGTATAAGTAAATGCGCTAAAGTTAAAACTAAAACTGAAATAAAAATAAATTAACAAAAAATATATATATATTAAAAAAAACTAAAGCAAATGACAAAAAAATGAACAAGCTAATTCAAAATATTAATGAAACTACAATAAAAAAAATAAAATTACACTGAAATAAATAAAAATACGGTATAAAAGCTGGTTCACTTTCTTCAGGAGAAATATAATGTCTCACATTTCAGTTGATTTTAGGATGAAAGAGATTTCGAGAGATTCCCAATAGTAACACTTTCAGATTTCAGAAACTCTCTCTGGAACAAAAACTAGAGAGTGTGGAAAAACCAGCAACTCCTCGACAGCTAAATGTCACCATGCTAACTCTCGAAACGCTATGAGACACGATTATAATTGCACTGTAAGGCCTCGTCCTGTGGCAGAAAGCTGGATTAATTCATTAAAGAAATCCTTTTCGGCCTTTGACCCGTGTTAAATGGCTTCTAACTGCCAGAATAATGAGACTTCATACGTGATGGTTTTATGTCAAGCCAAGGATTAGAGCCAGAAGCTGTGAAACACCTCAGATCTTTGTATAAAGTCAACATGCACAATCTCACCAATCACGTCTGGTCCCTTGGCTGTGATTCGGAGGCCTCTGCTCCCCATCGGCACTTCCATCACCGTCTTCACGGCTGCAGAAGAAGAATCAAAACCCAGTCATTTAAACACATAATTCAGCGACTGCATCCTAGCATGAGACATGCATCTTTCTGATAAGATGATTTTAGCTGCACTTTCAAAAAAACCCAAAAAAAACCCCCCAGAAAAGACATAAATGAAACCAGTCTTTTAACAAGTTGCATATTACACTGGCTATTAATTAGTACTAATAACTTATTCTGCATGATCATATTCTACATTCATACCTAAACTTGACAACTACTTTCCTAACTATTAATAAGCAGTAATTAGGAGTTTATTGAGGGAAAATTTGTAGTTAATAGTTAATGGCCTAGTGGTGAGGGAGTCAGGCTTGTAACCTGAAGGTTGTTGGTTCGATTCCCATGCCAGCAGGAATTGAAGGTGGGGATTGTGAATAAACAGCACTCTCTCCACCTTCCATACCATGACTAAAGTGTCCTTGAGCAAGACACCTGACCCCTAATTGCTCCCCTTGTAAGTCGCTTTGGATAAAAGCGTCTGCTAAATGATGAAAAATATAAATATAAAATATAAAATGTGTTCAGGGGAACAAAATAGTCACTTCCTGGGAAATTGATCCTTTGCCAAGACCCGCCCCTGAATGAACATCAGAAGGAATGTTGTTTCAAGCATGGAAAGACGTGAGTAGACACAATTTTTCAAGTTCAAGTTCACCAACGTTAATCTACCAACTCCCCTGACTGCTTTGTCAAACAAAATAGCGGATTCGGGGTTATGATTGGTCAGATCGCCTGTCAATCAAACTGTTTGCGAGGAAAAATATCTGTAAAAAAAAAAGGAAGTCGCTGCAAACTCGCTATCCAGTCGCATCCTTTGTTGAGGCAACGTCATTGTAATGAGGAGTCAGCGAATGAGATCCAATCGCAAGCTTTTATTTACAACCGTAGTCAAAACAGGCGATGGTCAAATACCAGCAAACAGGAATGTCATGGAACAGGCAGAGGCGTAAACGTAGAACAGGCCGGCGGCAAAACAACACAGTCCAGCAACAATAAGCAATGAGTTCAGAGGGCAGGCAGATAAACAACAAAGACGGTGAACCAGGCAGACTAGACAAGAATATGACGCTCAGAAATGTTAAACACCAGGATATAACAAGACGTCGCACATGAGTGTGTGCGCGGGGTGTTTAAATAGTGCGATGTGATTAACAGCAGGTGTGGATGCAATCAGTCCAGGTGTGAAGGCTTATGGGAAATGTAGTATTTTGTCTGTGTGAGTGAGTGAATGAAAGTCCAAGGTGGATTGTGGGAAATGAAGTCCAGTAGTGAGAGAAGCAGTTCAGGTGTAGTGCCCTCTAGTGGCGGTCACGGGCACTCCAGCTGATAACCCTGACAGTCATGTTTGCATGGCTGCATTTTTAGAATTTAAGCGCATCTTGGCATTTCGTTTTTTTATGCGATGACCCAAAATTCTAGTGTCGAATGAATCCAATAAGTGCAGTATGCAGTGCTTCACTCCAAACACAGATCAGAAATACAGCATCCCTCGCAGCTCATGTCAGTATCCATTGTGCACATAAATACAGTCATTACATTTGAGAGTAAATTAATTGCAAACACACAGACACTGCAACTCTGACACGCTTAATGTGTCCGACCACTCTCCATAAAAAACATTTGTGGCTTCCCAGTGTACTGCGGAAAAAAGAAAACCCACCAATTTCCAGCTCAGTAAACAGAAAACCACAATAGAGAGCAGCCTGAGTGCTTTCAGTTATGGTTGGATAGAGAGGGTTCTGTAAAAGCAAGCGTAACGGGGGTAATGGAGAGAATGGGGTGGGATACAGGAAATCTATCCAGTTACTCATCTCTACTACATTTTTATTCTTTATTTAGATTTCTTTAACAAAGAGACTTATGACAGGGATAATCCCCGAGAGCTGAGTTAAAAATTCTGTCATTATTTACCCCACTCATGTTTTTCCGAACCTGTGATAGAGCAAAAAAGAGAGGAGGGATATATTTTTTGGAACTGGTTTGGATACGGGAATGAGTAAATAACGAAAGAATTTTCTCTTTTTTTGCGAATTTTTCCCTGAAAGCGTCTTGCTCATGGGGAAAAATGGCGATTCACGATCGTTCTTTGACAGGAATATGAACATGCATGATAAAAAAACCCCATAAATGATATTTTTCACTATGACAAAAATATCAAAAAGCAAAAATTGTGATATTATAATGCAATATTAGTTATCAGTTGTGGCATTGCTTCACTTTTTGATCAAAACTTAGTCTGTTTGGTTACCTAAGAGTATGTTTGACATAAAATATGAGAAAACTATGAAATATCACTCGCACACAGTATTACTCGAGACTTCAGTGTCACATGATCCTTCAGAAATCTGAAGTTTGATGCTCGAGACTTTTGCTGCTTTATATCTGTATGGAAACAGAATCCTTTCTTCAGATAATGACAGAATTTCCCTACATTTTTCATGAAAGTGACCAAATGGTGAATCATTTCTAGTGTGGAAATCTTAAAATATGAACATTTTCCTATAAATGCAAATTCTTAATACGCTACCTATGAATTTAGCCAAAACAAGGCAAAGGAATCAGCCAATTTATTCAAAAAATGTTCAAAATTTTCACCACAGAACGCACCTCATTTGAGATGTGGAGCGAATGCTCATGATTTTCTGAAGAGAATTACAAAAATGACAGTCCATCTGTTGTGCACGTCTTAAAGCCCTTAGAGATTTTTAATTGGACAAATAAATGAACTAGTGATAAAGTCTGTAAAATAAAACTAGTAAAAAGTCCACAGGGCCAAAAGTGGCCAACAGCTAACCCTCTCAGAGCTTTCAAAGCAGCTCTCTTAATAACTTCTTTAACACTTTTAACTGAGACACTTTGGGGTCAAAAATAAAGTGAGCGGCTTGTGTAGATGTGAAGTGCTAATGGAGTTTATTGCATTAGCAGGAATTAATGTAGGAAAAGAGCTGTTTTTCCCTTCACTCTGCAATGCTTACCGCATCCAGCAATTAAAGGGCTTGGAAATGCGCCAACGCCACGGGAGCCCAAAATGTTTACTTTTGGAAACATATATAGAAAGCACTGGAATTTATTGGTATAATGAAAAAACAAAAAAAGTTTCAGACACCAGTCGGTTGTAAACAGGGCAAAAAATGGGCAAACAATGCTGCGTTTCAAATTTTCCAATAAAAAAACCCAAGACGTAATTACTCTCGCTTTAAAAATAACCCAACCATGCAAGTGTGACTTCAAATTTGTTTATTACGATGGAGAAAAAAGTAATCTAACGTGGCTAACTGCTCCACACAGATGCATCGACCCGCAAGTAAAATTAAAATCACACACACGTACCCACAATGCATCTGCGTTTCTCTCGCTCTCCCTTCAAGAATGCAGAAATGAGTCACTGCCGAGTAAAAGGAATGAATTATAAGAGCCAGAGGCTCATTAGGAGCTTTATTGCATTTTAATTTTAACAGATCCATGTGACGCTCTGGAATCCTGACCGTCATCCAGCCCGGATCGAAGTCCTTTGGGGAATGACCTATCCGAACACCGGACTTCCATCTGGAGACCTCATGATGGCTCTACGACTTACGAGAAGCCTACGTGTCGGTGCCATGCATGTGAATTATTAGAGAGACGGCTTTTATTAAAGAATGCATAACTTGTTTGGATCGAGTTACCTCGTTCTTGGTTTAACAGGCTTTGAAAATGAATAGCGTGATTGTGTGAAAACGTCTTGGTTAGGAGAAAAGTTCCAGTCGCTCAGGCTCTGCTCCAAAACCTAGTAAGTTGCCTTGATTTCTGAAGTCAGGCACCATCGCCAAGGTAGCATCAGCCCAAACAATTCCCATTTGGAATAATCCATGCCGGTTAGAGATGCACCAACGTATGAGCTAATGATATTTATCGGCATCGGCATTGGCGTATCGGCCACAGCATGAAAAAGGCAGATACCGAAGGTTTTAATGAACCGAGTTGTATAATGTCTGTTGCATAATTCAACGTTTTTCTCTGTTTATGAGATTTAACCCTTGCGTTAGATTTTCAAGTTGTTTTTTTTCCTCGATATTTTGTGACTTTTTCCTCATTTATCATCATGCAAAGTTTCAACATGCCGGTGTTTTTTGACATATACAAACAAAATCAGTGTTACGTTCGCCGGGTCAATTTGACCCGCATATTTTAACGCCCTAAAGCAACTGTACTGACACAAAATAATAACATTTCTTGGTTATATATATATATATATTTTTTTTTACTACCTTATGAAGCTAAAAAATGAGGTTTTCCACACTTATTTCAATACAGAAACATGTTTGAAGCAGCAGCGTGTGTGTGTGAAGTTCTGTGTGCTCATCATGTCAGAAGAAACTTCCTGACTTTATGAAATGAGTTTACAAAACAGCCAACTTAGGAAAAGTACATATTTTCATTATACAGCTACATTTAACTGTTCAGTTATGAAGTTCTAAGAAAAAAAAAGTAAAAAAAAAAATGTATTTATTGTTTTTAAAAATGTTTATTTTCAAATTTTATCAAAACAAATCAGTTTTTTTTTTAAAAAATGGTTAAAAAACTTTTTCATCAGATATGTATTTTTTGGAATATTTGACAAATGTTGATATTAAAAGTTTACAGTTTGTACCTGAATCTTTGTCGTTTTTCATCGTGTGATTTTTGAGGAATTGTATTGAATCCAATTAGGGTCAATTTGACCCGCTCCATAACGAGTGACCACAGAAATCCAACAGCGCATAAGAGTTAAATACACGTCATAACAAAATGAAACCTGTACAACGAATAGCAGGACAACCGACGGAACTGCCACTGTCCAGATCGGGCCAGTGCTGCGTCGTCACAAGCGTTTATCCTTTGCACGTGCTTAATTTCAAGTGCAATAAAATGCGAAACAGAACTCAATAGGACTTTCACACTTTAAATAGTTAACCCTGGGTTATTCTTAACAGAATCCAGGGTTATCTTGCTATACCGCTCATAATTTACCCAGGGTTAACAATTAATTCTGGGTATTCATAACGTTTCACACTATACATTCCTAAACCCTGGGTTAACGTTCTTATTTGCATATTTGCGGTGTCCATGTCATTGATTGGATAAACGAAGCATGTGACCTGTTAGCTCTAGCATCCTCGTATTGCCGACTATTCTATCGCGTTTATACCGGATGGACATTTCAGACTATAAAGGAAAGAATGAAATGGTCTCTTCTTCACTCAAATTGCATTTTCTGTCAGCATTAGACATTTTTCCTCTCAAACGCTGAATTTGCTGTTTATAATGTGCAGTGTTTCCGCGACTGTCCAAAGCAGACAAATAGGAGTACGTGACTGGTTGACAAATCCTCATCGTTTCACACTTTGGCACCAGAATATAGGGTTAAAGGGTTAGTTCACCCAAAAATTAAAGTTCAGTCATTAATTAGTGTCGTTTTACACCCGTAAGACCTTCGTTCATCTTCAGAACACAAATTAAGATGTTTTTGATGAAATCCGATGGTTCAGATAATTTACACTTTCAGATGCCCAGAAAGTTATTGAAGACATATTTAAAACAGGTCATGTGACTACAGTGGTTCAACCTTAATATTATAAAGAGACGAGAATACTTTTTGTGCGCTAAAATAACTTTTCAACAATATCTAGTGATTTCGAAACACTGATTCATGAAGCTTTACGAATCTTTTGTTTCGAATCAGTGATTCGGTTCACGTATCAAACTGCCATCGTGAACTACTAAAATTGCGAAACACTAATGACGTAACGAAGCCTCGATAACTGAAATCATGTGACTTTGGCGCTCCGAATCACTGATTCGAAACAAAAGATTCGTAAAGCTTCACGAAGCAGTGCTTTGAAATCGTCCATCACTAGATATTGTTGAAAAGTCGTTATTTCGTCGCACAAAAAGTATTCTCGCCTCTTTATAATATTAAGGTTGAACCACTGTAGTCACACGAACTTTTTAAAATATGTTTTAGTATATAAACACTGATGTCTACCATAGCGATCAAAATACAGCAAACGTGCAGCATCACGGTTGTATCAATTACATCTTATTCCACTAGGTGGCGACAAGTGACTGTTAAATTTATTAGTCACTGAATCATTCCTTCAAAAGATTTGCTCAAAAACACTGATTCATCCAGTAATGAAACAAGTATTTATTGAATTCATTCAAAACCATTTTTTAAATAATTCATTCAAACATTTTCCTCGAATTGCAGTCCAGCAATTTATATTTGGTCAGAACCTCTAGTAAATGACATGTTACTTTGTTTGGTTGTATATTCAGAATCGCGTGAGAATCGTGATCTCTATTTGAAACCAAAAAAAAAAAAAATCGTGATTCTCATTTTATCCACTCCCATTTAGGAACTCCCTTTATAATCAACGAAGCCGCCTATGCTGTGCTATGAATCTCTCATTGCTGGTTATAATGAAACGATTCGCAAGCATGCAGAACTCACACTGAACAAACACCCAGCCATTTTGAGCAGTGTTGAGCGCATTCTGAACATAAACACATCTGATTGGCCCTTGCGTTCACAAGCTCGACAGATATGTCTGTGATTGGCTGCAAAGCTCAACACTGTAAAAACATGTTGTAAATAGAAACCTTTGATGCATTCGACATTTTTAAAGATTCGTTTTGATGGCCGCCAAAATATTTTCAATGCAGGAAAACCCTGCTGAAAATTCAGCTTTGACATCACAGGGAAAAAGATACATTCAAATAGAAAACAGATATTTTAATATGCATTTAATATGTCACAATCTCACTGTATTTTTGAGCACACAAATGCAGCCTTGTTCAGCCCAAACTTTTGACCGGGACTGTATATTTTAATTAACTTGTCTCGTGTCATCCACCTCACAATGCACTTTTCCTCAAAGGATACATGGGACGTTGCCAAAGGTATCTTAGAAGGCAGCATAGTCATGCTACCCACGCTTTGGAAAAGGCTACGCGTGGGGAGTGCGCTTACGATTTTACGGTTTTCGTTTTGGAACAGAGCCATAATCAGAGCCGTTTGAGCATATTGCTGTAAGACAAAGGAATTTTTGGATAAGGAAAAATCCTCTGCAGCCATCAAACACAAGACACTGCAGAATCAACCAAAACCAATATAAAACTCAAGGCAAGAATGCTGTAAAGTGCCACAGAAATAGCCTTGCGCTCCTCGGCCAGGCATGTTTAAAGGCAACATTCTGCGTGCAGAAATAAAAATTAGCTGTCTTAATTAATTTGGGGTGTGGTTGCTACATGAAACAGTTTGGTTATTTGATATTTTCAAACAGACGTGATTTCAGCAATGGCATCCTGCCTAAAAACCAAACGCCTGCCCAGCAGACAGAAACACAAACTGAGTATTTGGGTAATAATGTTAAATAAATGACAACTAGCTATTTACAAGCAAGAGCCACAGCGTGAAGCGTGTTATTTCTCACAAACGGACATGCTTTAAAGGGAATCATAACTCTGTCTTCAGTCCCAGAATGCAAACAATCCGACTGCTGGCAATCATATAAATTAAGCAGGCTAATAAAGCTGCCAATGCCTGCACTAACCGAAGACCACAGGGAATGTAAGACGGTCTAAAACACAACCGTTTATGGCTTTAGTGTTTCTGAACCTTGAGGATTATTTGATTCGATACAGCAACAAACTTCAAGAAAAAGAAGAGGGTATCATGTAGAATCATGCAGAGGTTTCTAAAAGCAAAATCGTCATATGGTTTAGTGTGATCATCAAATGGCGCTGTGTGTTTTCAACATATGCGAAGCTCATGATCCAGTACTTTCAGTGTCTCTGATCAGATCAGTTCACAGTAAATGCTGCTCTACATGAACTCATCTCTTCATCCGCTCTGAGTCTTATCCACCGTATTCCTACGCTGTTGTTGTTTCGTTCAAACATTATGGGCCGTGGCAAGCAAACTTTGGGACGAAATGAGAAAAAAACGAGGATCAGTATCGGCGTGGCGTTTCCGAGATGGCGAGGGCTTTACGACAAACTTTGACTCGACAGAGACGGCGCTCTCGCACGTTATTAGACGAGGTTAGCAGATGTAGGATAGGTAAGACTAATCAATGTTATATAGAAGTGATAGAATATCATCAGTATGATACTGTAATGTTGATCTAGATTACTGTTAAGTCTCATACAGTCACCAAACTAATACTAAACATTACAACACTCAACTCACTCAAACACAGTTTAGTATGATAGTGAAACAGCGCTGCATTTCCTCACAGTTTTAATTAATAAACTGACCTGTATGAGTAGTGTTTCAGCACTTGTGAGTAGTTCGGTAGAATGAAACGTCCTCGTTTCTTTATATCCAAATGATATCCGTCTCTCATTAGTAATCGCGCCCGTGATTCTCGGCCCCGCCCTCCTTCACGCCACAGTCACGATAAAACATGCATTCACTCATCCATAAACATTATTAGATCCATCGGCATGACGACGATTTCCATGATTCCACTCAATCACTGCGTCATCAATCTATGCCTTTATTATTGTTTTGAAGAGTTTAGCGCCCCCTAATGGCGAAAAAAACACATATTGTGCCTTAAATGGGATATATCGCACATTAAATCAGGAGAACAGACCACAAATGTGCAGTAAATGTAATTTTTTCATACTATTACAGCAAAATGGAAAGGGAAAAATGAAAATAATCTCGAGGAAAAGATCGCAGCGACTGATAAGAGCTCTTGCTTAGATATTCTTGTTATTTCACGAGTTCACACTTACAAATAATCAGATAATTAGTATGCATATTTGGCGTGCTGTCCGAGGAGAGGGCTCCGAGCCCGAACCCAGAGTACTCCCCCCGTATTCTGGTTTAGGAAGTAACCAGTCAAGTGTGAGGAGACGGGGTGGTGGAGGGATGCTGAAACTGTCCAAAAAAGCGTAGATGAGTCGGCTGCGTCAATATATATATATATATATATATATATATATATATATTAGGGGTGTGACGAGACCACTATCCCACGAGACGAGACGAGACACGAGATTGGGTTCACGAGATGAGATTTTTATAGTATTTTTAAGAAATCCTCAATAATGAAACATATGAAGGGAAAATAGTCTTTTATTCAACTGAAAATCATAAAATGCAAAAATGTTGGTGCATTTGGAAATCAGCTTGTAATGCATGTCATTTTACTTCTATTTTAATGAATTATTTGCAATAAAACAACATGCAAACACTGCTAAATGTTTTGCCACAAAATCAACCAATTGTTTTCTGCCCTGTATAATTTCACATGAGAAATCAAACTGAACTTCTTTCTATAGATTGAACATAAAATAAACAATATAAATAAAATAAACATAAAAATAAAAAATTCAAATTACACTTTAAGAGTCACTTTAACTGCAGTACAAAGTTGACCATTTCCCAGTCACTATTGATTGTGTGGCTGTAACTGTTATATAGTTAGTATGTACACCGAGAAGTCCAGCCGTCAGCAGTGACAGCGATGCTTTCTGCCTCTTTAGGGGCCGTTCACATATCGCGTCTAATAAAGCGTGTAAAGCGCGGCCGCGTCGCTTCCTCCTTCTTTTGCAAGCGTTCGGGAGCTCGCGCTTCTGTCGCGTCTGTCGTTGCTATGCAACCATGAACTGTGCTCTCCACGACCATTGCTTGGTTCTTGTCACATGACAAGACATTCTGAAATGTTGAGATGTTTTCATCTCGCCGCGGCACAGGCGCGCCAGGAGAAAAACGAGCGCGCCGTACCATATGCGCGTCGCAACCGCGTCGCTTCCATTTTGCGAATGAAAATGCGCGCGATATGTGGACGGCCCCTAAGAGTCTGTACAACCTTGGCCGAGGTGTACGGCATAGTTTTCTTACAATGTTTACACACTGTTTGTGTCTTGTGTGTTATTCTTGCGCCAAAAAACAAAATGTTTCCACACAAACGATTTGAAAGTGGCGGGGGCATCTTGAATAATAATTTCACCCTCACACTGGTAGCACGACGAGACAACTTTTCACCTCGACGAGAAATCTCGTCACGTTTTAGTCTCGCGAGATCTCGTCACACCCCTAATATATATATAGGTCTCCGCTCATGCTGATTGGGTAGACATATTGATTGTGGGTTGGAGTGATGTGATGATTAGTGAAGATTTGAACATGCTCCTCCCGAACTTTGTTACTAAAACATCATAACATGTCGTTAAAATACCAACCGTTACGTGTTTCTCATGAAACATGAAGGAAAATTGACAGCGCATTTATTTGAAGGGCAACCATATGATTTGAAATGATTTGTTTCAGTTTTTTTGAATGGAAGTTTCCTAAACCGGAAGTGCCTCCCATAATTCAAAATGCAGTGGGCTCTTCAGGAATAAGGTGGATTACGTGCACTTGGGAATGCAACATGCATCAACCATTTCCCCAAACTTGTAACTGGTGTCGAGAAGCTTTAAGGTTTTTCTGCACAGCTTGACAATTTAACAGTTGAAAATGAAGAAATTAAGACAGCCATAAATATTAAGATCAAAACTGTTTATGCATTTGGTACCTACGTTCTTCAGGTGACACAGGGGGCAGCGCCTGACCTCGGACCAGTCGGCAGGTGGAACCGTCTCCAGCGCACACGCCACAGTTGTCCTCTTTAGCGTTGCTCCCCAGTTGTCTGTCACAGCCAACTTCCTGTAATAAACGACAAAGGGATCACTCAGAAAAGGCAAAATGTGACAGAATGGGTTATAGAATGCTAGCTGAGTCACAAAAAATGACACGAGACTTTCCAAATTAGGCTCATTATCCACTGCAGAATTTTGTAGCGAACATTTTCCTGATTCATCCCCAGAGTAGAAACCTGATTTCTGTGGGACCTCAACCAAAAAAACATGCTTCCTCCATAACACAACAGAAACGGAGTATAAAATGGCTGGTGTACGGCTCCGAACTACAATGTTTAAGCGTCATAAAAATTCATGGACAGCCAACATAGAAAACTTAAGAGAATACGGAATCATTTTTCACAGGTTTTCATCCCTCGCGCTCAAGTTCGCTCCCAGTCTCTTCAATATTTACCCAGGAATCTGTGCTGCTGACAGTGATGCTCTGCGGAAAAAAAAAAATCTGCCATCTGTGTAAGAAAAGCTGCCCAGTTTTAATGCAAAATTCTGTTTACACTAGCAGGGCAGAAAGGAAAGTCGCCAGAGAAAGCAAACAGCAGTAGCTCTGGTAAACAAGCACAAGTAAACAGACAAGCTTCATTTACACCAATTTACCAAACTCTCACACGGGCTGAGGTCAAAATAGGTGCAACGCAAGAAAAGTTTCATCAACGCTGTAGAATTCAGTCACCCTGCAGCTCTGCTTTGAATTCTGATGATTGTATATGGCTTGGTTAGAGCTTACTGTGTTTCTTTGCTCTGGGCCAAATGGAAAGCTGAAAGTCTACTGAAAACATTCGGAGAACTCAGAGAAAGTTCCCCCAAAGTGAAAGTTTTTTTTTTTTTTTGTGGAACAGAAAATGAAAAGTTTAGTAGAATATATGGTGCTTTTGCGAATAAAACTAAATTGAATGTGGATGGACACTATTGAGCAAAAAGCAGAAACAGCTCCATAAAAGACTGCACCAAGTCTTCCCAAAGCCAGCTTTGTGTGAGGATTAGATAAACACTAAAACATCTAAATACACTTAAATGTAATGTAGCTCTGGTGAAATCTCCTAACACTACATTCATACTCTACCTATTGAAATTGGCACGTCGCATTCAGTTCTGAAACACGCAAGAGCAATGTCAAACCTGGCACAACATGCCATTTATGTGCCATTTTTAAATATATTCAAGACCACAAAAGGGATGTTTTTTTGTTTTTTTAAAGGTTTTCAGTGAATTATGACTTGTCCCAGCCTGTTCCTCACACAAAGCTAATGAGGACTTGGAATATTGTGCACAAGTCATGTGGAAAAGAAAAGAAAGTCATCCGTATTGAGGTTAAAAATACATGAGGGTAAATGGTGGCACACTCGATGATTTCACACTGAGGACCGTTTTCATTGTTCCTCCTATAACTATTGGCGGAAGTAGCTATGTTTAGGCATTTTCACAACGCAGGAAGGAACAATTTTAGGAATGGCTTTTGGGTGAATAAATTAGCTCCTACATCAGAGCAGCTCAATTCGTTGGGAGTTTGATTGACAGGCGATCTGACCAATCATGACCCCGAATCTGCCATTTTATCTGACAAAGCAAAAGGATGATGAGCGTCAGCTGCGCAGTCGCCGTGAGAAACTGCCGCCATTTTACTTTTGTTTTATTCTTTGTTTATTTTATTATCAAAGTTACGTTCAATGTCCGCCGGTTCCTGCCTCCTTCTTCCCTTACTTAAGAACTGTGCTACATACGGGAAGAAGGAGACGGGAACCGGTAAACATTAAACATAATTTTAATAATAATAAAATAAACAAACAATGAAAAAACTTAAGTATCCTCCCGGCGACTGCCGCCCACACAAACATAATAAAACACAAAATAAAATCCAGGCCTGGTCGTCTCTCGTCCTTCACTGTCGTCGCTCCTCTTTTATGCTTCTGGAGCTCCTCTGTGAGAGAGATACAAGACCGGTGTAGCACGCAGGTGACGCTCATTATCTCTCGCGTCACCGGCCTCGCGCCGTTCCCTCACGGCTCTCGCCCGCCCTGCTCGTCACATACCCCCATCGCCCCTCGCAGGCCGGGGGGTACCCACGAGACTGCGCTTACTCCCACCGGGGGCCAGTCTTGGCGGCCGCAGCAGCTGGGGGTAAGGACAGACGAGAGAAAAGGAGACGGAAGCACAAGGAACGACAAAGACGAGAGAGGGGAGAGAGGAGGAAAAAAAAATCTTGGTCCGGTTCACGGACACACTGCAGCTCGCTCCTCAGCCCGCCTAGAGGCTCTTCCTCGGTGGACGGCTCGATCCTCCTCCACCCCCTGTGGCTCCTCTGGCTGAGGGTAGCCGGCAGCGAGTCCCCCGTTCCCTGCGAGTCCCCATCAAGGCTGCAGGCAGCAGGCTTCGGCCCCTGGCGAGCGGCGGTGACTCCTCCGCTCCCTCCTGGACGGCAGCCATCTCACCTCGTCCCAGGAGCACGGTAGCGAGCTCTCCGTCCTACCGGTTGCTCAGTCGCTCCAGCACCACGCATCGTCACATGCTGGAGCGATTGACCTACGGCGTGGGATGGAGAGCTCGCTACCGTGCTCCTGGGTCGAGGTGGGGTGGCCGGTGTCCAAGAGGGAGCGGAGGAGTTGCCGCCGTTCGCCGTGGGCTGGAGCCTGCTGCCGTCCGCCATTGTGGGGAGGAGCAGGGAACGGGGGAGGAGCTGCCGGCTGCCCTCAGCCAGAGGAGCCACAGGGGGTGGAGGAGGATCAGGCCCGTGGGAAAAGCCTCCAGTACCATCACACGGCACCGCGAGGAGTGTGTCCGGGAACCGGACCAAGAATTTTTTTCTTCTCTACCCTCTTTCGTCTCTGTCGCTCCTTGTGTGTCCGTCTCCTTTTCTCTCATCTTGTCTCGTCTCTATTTACCCCCAGGTGCTGCGGCCACCGAGACTGGTCCCAGGGGCCGCCGGGAGGGTCTGTTGCCATTTACTTTCATTTTGTTGTTTGTTTATTTGATTATTATTGAATTCTTCCCGTTATTCAATCTCTAGGTGCATTATTTGTGAAATTAAAGCTAAATTAGTGCTGAACAAGTATAATATGTACGCAAGCTTTCAACAGAAGTAATTCCTGTATGTTCGTTTCCAAGCCACTTCTTTTTTTGGTAATCCTGAAGCCATGGTCAAATGGAAACTCAATCCCGGTCTTTCTGTTGATTCGGCCTCTTTCTCTCTTTTTTTCTCACACAATTGTGACCTAAATATACTCCAAATCCCCACATATGTAACACTGAAAAAGAGAGATGGTTTTCCTATGTTTATGGCCATTATTTCATTATCTTTTCATTTCAGCTGCATATATTTTTTTTTAGGAAACATGAGCTGCGCACTTAGAAATATCCAGAATGGAAAACCTGTTGGCGTCAGTACCATCAAACAATAACATTAAGCTTTTGGACACGCAATAAAAAAAAGACTGATACTATGGCAGAAGCAGATGGTTTGGTAACTCCAGTGGATGGAGATCTGATCCAAATATATTCAGGAAAAGAAATGGATAAAACTGTAAAGCTTATTCTCATTGTGCTAACATTACTGTAATGCATGTCAGAACAGGGCTGAAAAGGTCAAGAATTCTCCCTCGTAAATACTAAGTGACTCTGGCTTCAGAAGAACGTTTTTCACCTCATCAACAAGCCTAGACCGTACTTTAAAGGACAGAGGTCTTAACTTAAGCGCTGTAAATGCTCACTTAAGTAGGCTTATATATAAATAACATTTTCAGATTCAAATTTCGAACAGAACTTTTGGTTTTCTGGGATTTTTGCCATCTCATACTGCGTTCAAGTGCACCTGGTAAGCTCCTACTTCCACTGGACAGTCGCTTTTACAACATCTCACCGATCCAAGCCAGAAACAAAGTACAAAAACAGCCAAAACCGAGCAAATAAATAACGGACGATCTGACAAAAGTTCTTCTTTCTCTTGTACCGGTGGATAAGCATGACTAAATACACTTGCAATAGTATAATACGATTTAAAATATGGTTTTTAACAAGTATCATGAATTTGCATAAAACAAATCAAGTCCGCCATTTTAGTAAAGACCTTAAAAGTTCAAACAAAAATGAAAATTCTGTCAAAATTGAATCACGCTCATGTCAATTCAAACACATAAGACTTGATCTTTGAAACACAAAGTAATATTTTTGATGAAACCTGAGAGGTTTCTGTTCCACCATTGAAAGTCGAAACTCAAAAAACGTCAAAAAAAGTGATGTAAAGCGAATCCACACAAATCAAGCAGCTTAATTCACATCTTGTCAAGAGATCGCTTCAAATGATTTTATTCACATATAAACACGTACATTGCACGCATCGCATATGGTAAACACAGAAGCCTGTATGTCATTGGTTCTCGCACATCACGCACATACGTTTGAGCTTCCATGTTCACTAAGGGACTTAGTGACGGGTCTTTCACAACAGTGTTGTTTTAACCACTGAAAGTCTGGAACGTCTTTGTGCGCGAAAAATCATTTCAAACTCTGAGTTTCCCCTTTAGGATGGGACAATATTGTTTGTATTGATATACATGGATGTCGCAAACATGAAGAACACATATAATTTAAAAAAAAAAGCTTGCTTTGTTCTGCACTGAAAACATACTTTAAAACCATCATTTTTGTGTATTGTTACACCTCTAGTGTTTACCACACGTGATGTGCTCTACATATGTGTGTCCATCATTGTTTAGGTGTAAATGAAATCTATTCATCATATAAAGTCCATCAGACGATGAATACAGTCAGGTGCACATGATAATGCAACGCAGTTTGCTAAACGCCACAACAAGAAAAGAACAGATGATCTATGTATAGGTGTGTGTACATGTAATCTCTCAACCAGCGTTTCAAAAACATCAATAAAACAGCGTGAGAATAATATCTCGCGTAGCATTACATTTACCTCAGGCAAGTCATTCAGTGTCCGCAGCATGTTAGTTCACTAGAGCCATGATTATATTTCAAGAAGCAAAAGTAATTACCCTTAGAAGTTAATTTTAACCTTTAATATTATAGTAACGTGCAAGAAAGGGTTTCGTTTACAGCATTTGCTTTGATAAAAAACAAAAACCCTCAATAAACCACTTTTAATAAAAACAAGAAGCAATTTTATGTTCAGTTTTGACTGAACCTTCATGTTTGTGTGCCGTAACAGCCCTAATATAAAGGGATTGTATCTCTTAACAAGACTTGACTTGGATTAAACCGCTTGGGTTTATTTTACACCGCCTGTTTGACCTTTCTACGTTTTCTAAGGACTTTCAATAGAGAGACAGAAACCTAAAAATATCTTCATTTGTGTTTTGAAAATCAACCAACGACGTACGTGTTTAGAACGACATCACGGTGAGTAAATGATGACGGAATTTTTATTTTCGCGTGAACTATCACTTTAAATAGACAACTCGGCGTAGAAAACACTACAGTGCCCGACTCTTATAATGTAATGCGATGATATTTCAAACTTGAAGGGTGCACTTATGTTCATTCAGTACCAGTTACCTGACAGATCCCACTGATACACATATCCAGAGAGTCCGCTTTACATCGGGTGCCGTCCAAAACTTTGGGCGCCAGTTCCACCATCAGGCTTTTCCCACGGGCCTGACATCGGAGGGCGCAGGGCGAAACAGGGTCGTGCGTCACAGGTATCCACTCGTAGGTTTGTCCCTGGTACTTAATGTCATTGTGGGCGGAGCATTGTTGAGCCCTGAAGTCACCTGACTCTGGAGGACAGTCCTGATTGGAAGAAAAAGAATCACATTTCACACATTTGACTATAACATAATAGCATAGACATTTAAAAGGATCAGCTGACCTGACAACGCCACTGGAAATATTATTTTCTATGCGGTAAGATGAAATCGCGACCGTATGCGTAACATCATAAAGCATATGCAGATGACCGGGTGCATTAACGAATGGTGACAGTGTAATTGAACTGTGGCAAACCTCCATGTTTTGAAAAACAATATTTCCTATGTCATCTCCTGTGCACTGAAGAAAACCACAATTCTTCCTCTAGAGCTTTTGAACTCATTTAATCATTGGATCGGCTCAGAAACCCCCATGTGCGAAGATCATCAGTGATGCCCGTGGCTCCGTCGGATAGAGCGATTACAAACGACGAGTCTTCAACGTCAGGTCCAGTAATGGAAATGAAAAGAACAATTCCACAATGAACCTCATCAACGGCAATTATAAAGCCTGACAGGGAAGACCAAGCATCAGTTCTCACTGTTTTGAGGGAAATGGGATAAATGTTATGCTGGGAATCTTTCCCAGATGGCTCTGATTGGAATTGTGGGTGAAGGAGGAATGTGATTGCAGATGAAACCACTTCAATGGTAGAAAAACACTGGCTTTTGATTAAAATGCTCCTCGAGACACATGGGCATCTAACAGCTCTCCAAAGGAGATTGTTGAGCAGTTGAGGACTATTGAGAGAATCGTAAAGCAAAATTCCGGTTACGTAACAGTTCCATGAACTTATTTTCGAGCCGTTAAGACTATGAAGTTTAAGATTGATTTCTGAGTCGCTTGTCAAAGAATCAACTGGTTCACTGTTTTTTTTGGTTCACGAATCAGTCGTGCAAAATACAATGAAAAGATCCAACAGATAACCAATAGTAAATGTACTTCACTCGCATAAGAAAAATGAATCATTAATTACTCACCCCCATGTCGTTTCACACCTATAAGACCTTCGTTCGTCCTCAGTTTCTGAACACACATTGGCAGCAACGTCACCTTTCAAGGCCCAGAAAGGTGCATGTGACTACAGCGATGTAACCTTAATGTCACGAAGCGACAAGAATTGCCTCAAAATTGGCCGACGCAAGCAGCACGACACGCTCATAACATTCAGGTCTATTTTAACAATGTCTTTACTACCTTTCTGGGCCTTGAAATTTGTTATAACACTGCTGTGAAATATCTTAATTTGTGCTCCAAAGGTGAAAGAAGATCTTACCGGTTTGGAATTTTTTTGGGTGAACTAATCATTTAATGGAATCAAATAAATTTACATTTTTTCATCAAGAACTACTTCTTGATTTCCACCTTAAAATTGTACATGACACGCTTGGATTTCATCCACATGAAATCTGGTTTACTTCCCTTTTACAGAGCCTCTAGTTCCTGTCCTGCAAAGTTTAGCCCAATTAAACACACTTGAACCAGCTAATCAAGCTCTTACTATGCATTCTAGAAACTTCCAGGCAGGTGTGATGAGACAAGCTGGAGCTAAACTCTGCAGGACAGTGGCACTCCAGGACTGAGTTTGGACACAGATTTCCGTAAAGGGACATTTCAAGGTGCAAAATTATATTTCAGTGCTTATGCATTCCCTCAAGACGCATTCGGTTCGCTTGCAAAACCTTTGTGATGGAAATAGCTCGGAAATGTATATTTAAGTCCTTTTGTGAGCATATGCGAATGTTTTGCAACAGAGCGCAAACTATACTGTGTATTATACTTGAAAAAGGTTTAAAATACACTGAAATATTGACAGAGGAGCGAGTTAAAATGGGATTAATCTGCAGACTTTTGCAGTGTTTTCTGTACTTACTTGCATGGGAAATCTGTGGAATTGCACTAAATGAATGATGTTAAACTGTGGAGCTGTGAGTGCTCCGCTATTACCAGAATTAGTCCAAATATCTAATAAACGAACAAGCAAGGGATGATTTTAGGAATGACAGGCACTCCAACATCATATAAATCTGTGGCACTTCTGCAGGTGGAGATTTATAACATCTCATATTGACTTACTGTGTTGCTGCATGTTCTGTAGCGGATGTTTCTGCCTTCACAGTTCCTGTCGAACAAACACAACACAACAAAATCAGATATGCTATATAGGCATTGTTCTTTGTGGTACAGCTGCTCCGACTTTTGTAGCAATGGGAAAGAAACACCCTACCATTTATCCCTACAGAAATCATTTTTAGACCTGCTCCTGATCATTGTTTCCCACTCGTTTGTTCGGTTCTTTGTCTGCTTGTGTGCCTCAAGTGAACGTAAAATGAATGCATTCCTTCGACAAAACACAGTATTTTTCATTGTCAAATATTTGCACTTAGATTGCTCGTCGGGCAATAACAACAACACTGACAAGCCAGTAGATGTGCATGTGGGGAAAAAAAAACACACAGGAAATGATTTGCAACTTATGATTATCTCTAATGGCAACAAAAAACGTGAATGCAGCTACAGCTGTATGAAATATGCAGCAACGTGCTTTGAGGAAAGGATGTTTAGAGACAGAAATACAAAGAAAACCAAAAAAAAGGACAACAGGATATCGGCTTTCTAAATGTCGCATTACCTCAGCCTAAAAACATTAGCCGATCATATTTTATCTTATTAATTTCTTTCAGAAGAGAAGCAGTCACCCTAAACAGAAAAGGTTCACATCACACAAGACTTCTGAAGGGTGGAAGCAAGATGCAACCAGACTGTTATTAAGATCGGAATCTTTCTCTGCAATCCTCCTGCCCTTGAGCGAAATGATTTAGAATGGAACACTAGCTTATATTTAGAGAATTCTGCAGAGTGTGCACTGCATCCTGCATCCAACTAAAAAAAAAAGTAGCAAGTCAAAAATAGAACAGGGCATCAGTATACTGTCAGGAATTTGTTTTGTCGTGTCGCCCCATGCCGCATCCAGTGTAGACAGCGTCACTGATTATAATGGCTTCTATTTGCTTTTGTCGTGTCATGAATCGTAGACACAGTATAAGGTAAAACCTTAAGGAAAATCAGGCCTTTTTTTAACTGAGCATGCAACACAACTTCTCATCCAGGCCCTGGTCATTTCTAGGCTTGGTTACTGCAATGCTCTTCTGGCTGGACTGCCGGCATGCGCATTAAACCTCTACAAATGAACCAGAACACTGCAGCACGTCTGGTCTTCAATAAGCCCAAAAGAGAACACGTCACGCCTCTCTTCATCTCCCTGCACTGGCTACCCCTTGCTGCTCGCATCAAGTTCAAAGCGTTGACGCTTGATCCACCACAGGCTCTCCACCCTCCTACCTCCACACACTTTTACAAGTCTGCATACCCACCAGAAGCCTGCGACCACTAAAGGAGCGAAGACAGAGAGACACAAAATCCCTTTCCAGAACATTCTCGTCCTCTGTTCCTAGCTGGTGAAATGATCTCCCAACCTTCATCAGGAATGCAGAATCCCTGGCAAAAGACAGCTGAAAACTCGTCTCTTTTGTGAGCACTTATCCCCATCCTAAAAAATAAACCTATCCAATCCTTTCCTCCAATCCCTCCCTATTCGAGCTTGTGCTACTCTATTAGTATCGTGAGCACTTCCTGTGTCTTTTTGCCTCTTCACGATGAATCGCTTATTGTATTCCTTGCTTGTAAGTTTTAAACGGTCAATAATTTAATTGTAACAATTTTTACAATTTGCATTGTAAAAAGTGCTATATAAATAAAGGTGACTTGACTTGACTAAGTCGCTTCAGATAAAAGCGTCTGAATAATGTAAATGTAAATATAAGACAGCAAGAATTACTCTATTGCTGTAACATGACTTGACTACATTTGCCGCATGTTTAATTTAGCAAGAGACGTCCAGTTATCATCCACTAGCAGAATGAATTTTTGTGTAAATCGTTTGTAAAGGCGTTCTGATGAAAATGAGAGTTGAAAACTGTTGGGTAAAATGCAATGTTCGTCATTGTCACTTTTTACTTAGTCCTGTGATTGATGGCAGATTTCATTATCTAAGGACCGCCCACGGGTCGCCTGACTGACATATAGTTTATTTTATTCCGCATCATGGTTAGGAGCGTGAAAATGTAAAGTCTATGTCCCTACAATAACAGAATGGTATGTAAAACTCTTGGACGTATTTCAAAGAGTCTATGCCATGAACTTTCGCATACTTTTCAAAATCTAACATTTAGTTGATCCTGGGAAGTGCTCATTGTCTCAGTTGTAAACATGACATCTTTCCTTTTCCATAAGGGGGTTTGGCATCACAGCATTTTTGTTTTCAGGTAGATCATTAAAGAACGTGACACAAATGTCTCCCTGTAGAATTCAACCAATCTGATGATGGCTTCAAAACTCCGGAAGTGTATACAATTTTGTGTGCCATATGCGTCAGACGTTCAGCGAGTGACATTTGAGGCTGAGACTACTTTTCACTAACCGTCCAATCACAGTGGAGGAGCCATTTTTATGTTCAGTAATATTCTTCAAAATGAGATACTTGTCACACGTTACTCCTGTGGATATTCCAAATCATAGCAACCAAAGCGTCTCAACTGGACAAACGCTGCACCTTCAAAGCGCTCTCAAGCGCCACCAACTGGCCACTTTCAAACGCCCCAAGCGTTTGTTTTTTTTTCAGCTGGCTAAAACTCTTTGGTGGACAGATATTAATTGAATATTTATTTTTAGGCATATGGCCTATTAGTCTGTTTTGCATTTATGCAATATAGTGGTGTCAGAGTTATGCTCTGCTTTCTGTTTCGTTGTGTTTTCAGTGTTTCTGTCACTTTGCCCAGTTTTCCCAGTGTGAATGATTGTTGCATTCTGTTCACCTCTAATTAATTGCTCTGTTCACGTCTAATTAATTAACTCATTAGTTCCTTGTTTGGTCTTGTATATATTCTCCTTGTGTTCCTGAGTTTGTTTGTCCTGTCTAAGTCGAAGTCCATTTTCCTGAGTGAGTTTGGATTAAAGACTGTTCTTTTTGAAGACTGTTTTATTTGTCTTGATAAACGAGGGTCAATTCAACACTAGATTTGCACAAGAGATGAACATGACGGCGCATGCTAGTCGATGAGTTGAATCAACTTCACAGCAACTACATCAATTTATCCACTAAACGTTCAGAAATGTCTAAAAGTTATAACTTCTTCCTGAGTCTCTCCATCAGTGTCGACTCCGGTTTGAACAATGTAAGGATGAACACTTTCCTCATTTTGTCTGCGTGAGATTCTCCAGCTTTGTTGTTGTTGAGCTGCTTCTTCTGGAAAGGGGGCGGGGAGCAGCAGCTCATTTGCATTTAAAGGGACACACACAAAAATGGCGTGATTTTGCTCACACCCAAATAGGGGCAAATTTGACAAGCTATAAAAAATGATCTGTGGAAGATTTTGAGCACATTCTGGACACACCAGAGACTTATATTACATCTTGTAAATGGGGCATTATGGGTCACCTTTATTATACACACATTTAACTATCAAATCTGATGTTTACGAAGCATTTGTGACGTTTGTGTTTTTTAAGGAGGTCCATTTTACAGGTGAATTATTTTGAATTTACTCATATATATACTCGAAAGTTTCATGAATTAGGCCCAAAATGTCTTAACATGTGGCAGTCCGATCAAATAATGAGTCATGTGATAATGAAACTTCTGGTTCAACCATCATTGTCAGTTGTCAGTCATTGCTCAATCACAGTTTATAACGTTCCTATTATTGTACAGTATTATACCGCAATAGGATAGAACAAAGTAACATCTGCTATTTTCTGACTCACTGAGTCAGAGCAGTTTATAAAAAGTATATGCAAACACTTCTTGCTCAAAAGTTTAGTATTTATGTTTACCAAAACTGCATTTATTCGATAAAAATACAGTAAAAACAGTAATATTATGAAATATTATTACACTTTAAAATACATTATGGTTACACAATTTTAAGATCTCCTTGTTACACTGTAATTCTACATTTAAGTACAGAGTAATGATTATTTACTTCATGTACTTACTACAGGGTTATAGTTAGGATTACCTTTGTTGTAGAGTTAGTTGCATGTATTTATGCCTAATTTATGGTTATTACTATAGTTACAACATGTAATAAACAGAACACTTTGGTGCTCGGGCCCTAAAAAGGACACTAAGTTAAATCAATTTATATCCTGTGACCAAAACTGAATTTTCAGCATCATCACTCCAGTCTTTAGTGTCACATGATCCTTCAGAAATCATTCTGATATGATTTGCTGCTCAATAAACATTTCTCATAAATTTTCTTTTTCATGTAAAAAATGATATTCAACCAACGGTTGGGTTTGTCCATATTTGACCCAAATGTGGGTTGAAACAATCCAGCATTTTTTTTCGACTATTAATTACATTGTAGTATATTAATAAAAGGATTACTGCCATGTGCTTCATAACGCAACACAAGTATGTGTTTTTATTAGCTTAAACACTTAATCTCCATTCAGTCTTCTCTTCCAGGTCAACTACGGCCTGAGTTGTCTCCACTCCAAACCTGTTATTTCTACTCCAGTGCTCTTTAACAGGTGTTCTGGCCTGTGTGCAAGCGATATTGCTCGGACGCTACGATTCAGAAAGAGAGTCTTTGTTCGCTGACCACATAATCAACTGTGGAATCACTTCCAGATCTTCTTGTAATCAGCAGAACCCAATCACAACACAAGCTGGCCCGCTGCTCGAGCGCTTCTAAAGTTCTACTGACAATAAACAAAAGGAGGAAGAGAGCGGGGGTTATTCCAGTAGCACACAGCAAACTCATGATGGTCTGTTTAATATCGCAAAGACTTTATCTGTGCAAGACATTTTTCTGTGGATGAAATAGCATCAAATCAGATTTGTTATTGAATTTGATATTTAAAAAAAAAAAAATCTTTTGATTGAGTTATACAAGATTTTCTTTTGTATAAATCCCCAAACCACGTGTCAAACAAACTCAAGAACCCTATAAAACTAAGAGCTACTACAGAAATGCTTGACTAAAACCATGTCCAAACCATTCAAGAGTTCGGGGTCTTTGTTATTTGAAAGAAAACAATGCTTTTATTCATCAAGGATACATTAAAGGTGACAGTAAAGATATTTGTGATGTTTATTGAAAACAAATCTTTCTATTCATCAAAGAGTCAAAATATCAAGCAGCACAACTGTTTCCAAAACTGATTGTAAACCATCATATTAGAACGATTTTTGAAGGATCATGTGACACTGAAGACTGGAGTGATGATGTTGAAAATGCAGCTTTGCATGACAGAAATGAATAACATTTTACAATATATTAAAATAGAAAGCAGTTATTATAAATAGTAATGAAACTTCATAATATCACTTTTTACTGTATTTTTGATCAACTAAACGCAGCCTTGGAGAGCAGAAGAGACTTCTTACCGCTGAAGGGTGTGCATTGATCCGTTTAGCAGGCGACGTTATTCAAACTGACTTTAAAAACCCATCTGCATTTTGTTTGAATGTTCTCGAGAAAAAATAATCCTCGCAAAGGAGGATTAAATGCAAATCATTGAGAGCAATTTTACATTGAGGGTCAGTAGAAGCATATCCAATGAGACCCGAAGCGTAATTGACCCTTTCTCTTGTTTTCAGTTGGATCTAAGCGGTCAATTAGCTCTAAATGAGTATTGCGGCTTAAATGGCGCGTGACTTCCATTTTCAATGAGTATTGCTTTAGCTTTTGGCATTTACCCTCCAGCAATGAAGTAATGGGCAGTGAGCTACAAAAACATGATTGTGTCCAAAATTATAAAAAAAAAAACAAAAAAAAACATATCTATCCCAATTTTAGCATGCAGAGACGACCCATTCATTGGGTGATTTCCAAAAAGAGCGTCAACACTGTGATGCAATCAAAACATTGCTCTGTTTGTCTTAGTGAGGTCTGATACACCTGGAGAGAGCTATCCATGAGCATTCCCATTCATTCCAATGGCAGAAAATACGCAATTTCGTTTTCGGGTCTGGAGCCAATCACCTGAGCCGTAAATAGCATGTGACTAATCACTAATGACATAATGGCAGTGTCGACTGGCTAACGACACCATAAGAACACGCATACAGTCAAAAATACCTGAGCTATGACGTCAAACGCAGCAGAAATAAGTCCACTGCACCCGGTAAAACATCTATAATGAAATATTAGCAATTTACAGTATATAAAAATTGTATTTCATCAGAATATCAATGGAAAACAAAATATGCCACTTCATGTCTAGATCTCGAAGCTCTTTAACACCCTGGAGTCGGCGGTCGTGCCTCGCTCAATTTTGGACATACAATTAAGAGTTATACAGCATTCTAATCTGTGAATGTCTTTTATTTGTGTACACTCAGAGTAAGAACAAAATGTTGTGCTTTTTGCAAAATAAAGAAAACTAACATGATGGTCTCTCTTTGAATGAAGTCCATTCTGATAGTCCTCAGAAAGTGAACTGGATCTTAGTGAATACTAATCACATAAATATGAGACGCATGTCTAAAGAAACGTTGAAATGTCCGATTTTAAAACTTGTAAGTCAAAAGGAAAACAAATATTCTCTGTTTCTGTAATCTGTTTGAAAAGAGATCGCTAATGTGGCCACGCCCACAGAGCACACGCTCCGTTCAAACACGAATACTGAGGCGATTAATGCTACAGATAGTGAAGGCTCGGGAAAAATGCATCAAGCTTAGTCAGGTTTATGGATGCGGTGAGGAATAATTCTAATTCACTTTAACGGGAGCTATGGCCTATGTGCGAGCGAAATTCCTTGAATGCTACGACTGAACGGTTTGACCCACGAAAACAATTTGAGCATATTTCCACTGAGTAAAAAAAGAGTTAAGACACAATTGAAGCACATGCTGTCCTCTGTTGCTTTAAAGTTCCCGTGAACCGGAAGTTGCAGCTGACTTTAGTGTTGTGATGTATTTTTAAGTTGGCACACAAGCATGAGGGTTCGGTACGTACCTCTTTATTAAAGTCGGGTTATAGGTCCAGCAGTGGGAGAAAACTAAACATAAAAATCGCTTCATTTTTATTAAACAGTGGTTTATTGAACAAATTGTGCCTCTCTCTTTAAATGAATTCAATTATAATTAACATTTTTTGAAGGATAAACAAAAAACTATCTCCGCTAATGTTTCTAGACAAAACATTTTATATTACTATAATATTAAAGGTCAGCAACAGAGACCAAACTATTAAATGCAGTTGTTATTTATTTGTAGATATAAAAATCAACACAAAAAAAACATAAGGTTTTGCATTAACTTCTAAATCTGTGAAATATGATCATTTACACAGTTATTCTCATAACTTGCTTTCATGACAAATTTATTTAAACATATATTAAATAATTAACACATTACTAACAGGTACAGTAAACACAATGAATATATAAGCTGATATATATTTAGTGAAACGCTTCATTTCTCTAGAAAACTAACATGCTGCGGACACTGAATGACTTGCCTGAGGTAAATGTAATGCTACGTGAGATATTATTCTCTGTTTTTATCGATGTTTTTGCGCGGTTGAAGCACTGGTTGAGAGATTACACGTATCCATAGATCATCTGTCCTTCTTCTTGTTGTGGCGGTTAGCAAATAGTGTTGCATTACCTTGAGCGCCCCCCTTCTGGATTGGAGTACGATTAAATATTTTGACTGTTCGGACTTATGACCTGTAACTCCTGAATCAATCAAGCACTGTTCGCTGTTGGCCAGTGGAGAACTGACCCTCCGACTGAGCCTGGTTTCTCCCAAGGTTTTGTTTCTCCATTTTTGTCACCTGTTGAATTTTTGGTTCCTTGCCGCTGTCGCCTTTTGGCTTGCTTGATATTAAACAGTGTTTTTAATCTGCCTAATTGACTATTGTTAGAGAGCTGAACTGAGCTGGACGATTACATCACTGTTTTCTCCAGTGCTGATATACAGATAAATGAACTAAATTAATAACTTTTGATTTTTACAACGGAATGAATCAATACTGAATTTATTTAAGCTGGACAGTGGCACCATTTTCTTTAAGAGCTGAAAAATGATTTGCCAATTATTGCTGTAAATCTGCTTTGACACAATTTGCATCGTAAAAAGCGCTATACAAATAAAGGTGGCTTGACTTGACTCGTGACTCGCCTGCGACTGACTGCATTCGCATCTGATCGTGACTGTCATGATCTGGTCTTTGTTTGTCTGTTTTTCTGCTCCCCAGTCCCGTCCGGAGTCACATGTTCCTTGTTTTCAGTCCTGTCACCTGTCACGTGTTCCTCTGTTTTGCTTTCATCTGTTGTCATGTGATCTTTGTTTTGTTTTCCCATGTGCTTGTGCTTTAGTTCATTTCAGTCAGCCGTGTCTCGTTAGTCATTATGTCCGTCACCTGTGCCTTGCTCGTTATCCCCTTGTGTCTCTCTGTATTTATTCCCTCTGTGTCAGTCCAGTCCTTGTCCGTTGTTAAAGTATTGCACGTGGTGTCATTCCTGTTTCCTGTCCATATTCTAAGTGTTAATTAAAGTGTACTGTGACGAATACATGTACCATTACACCCCTAGAGGGCAGGAACCACAAAAAAAAAAAATCGTTCTGAAAGTGATTCCAATGATATCGTTCTTCTGTGCTGTTATTGTTATAGTTGTGGAGTGTAATTCACTACTCTTTTATATTTAGAAAGTTTCATAACATTATAGCTACAGTCTTTGCTGTGAACGGTCCTTTAGATAGCCCCGCCCCAAACTAACGCCATTGGCTGAGCCAGAGTTGCTGTGTTGGGATGGTCAAGCAAACAGACATATTTTGATAATGCCACAGTGTTTACACTTTTCAGGAGAAACATCCAATAAATGTAATTTTAAGCTGGGAAAGGACAAAGTATTTTGACACCAAATCACGATTACAAAGCTAACTTACTTTTTACAAGTAAACAAAGTTAAACATGAACCTAAAATTAGCTAAAAACAAAACAACCCAATTAGCATTTCAAGATGAATATTATACCCAGAAAACACACTTCGCTGCATCCATGCATGATTCAATTCTCACGGCTTCATTTTAACGACAATGGCTTATTAAATATATTCTAAACCATGTAAATTATGCACATGCATAATTAATGCTATGTGTACTAACATTATTACTTGAGGAACAAAACCTCTTCTTTGCTTCAGAAGGAAAAAACAAGACAGAAATAGAAGCTGAAGTACAAGGAGAGAGAGAAAGACACTTGAATCCAAAGTGTCTGTCATGTTTTCCATTCTTTCTGGAAACGAAGCACTTCTCTGTCCTCTCTCTGAGGTCAGTGATAACAACCAGCGGCAATGACAGACGTCAAATCATATACAGTACAATATAACAAACACAGATAATTGTACTGCGCTCATGTCTGTGGAAAGAGCTGCAGTATTTGAAAAAGCTCGCCAAAAGACGTCGGTCTCTAAACAAGAAAAGTGAATTTAGTTCTCAGAAAAGCATCATTTGTTTTCAGTCGCCACTTGATTTGATATTTTGTTTGCATTTTAAAATGTAACTGAAATGTCCCAATACTTTTTTGGAAGAACTGTACAGTGTATAAAACAACAAACCCTGTTAGATTTTTGGTAAAAAAAAAAAAAAAAGGCAGTTGTGGTTGTCAGAAATTCATGGTAAAAAAAAGTACAGTGATGGTTTCAGATATTATGGGATGGCATACTGGTGACAGCATATTACACAACTTATAACCGTATATTGCATCAAGTGATACGTTCAAGTTTTACTTAAACTACCAAATTTGGTGTTTTATCTTAAAATGCATTGATGATAATTCAGGTGGTAAAATAGAAAAGCGCATAAAGAGTCAAAGTACATTATAGGTGACCTGCTCATACTATTCATTTAAAGACGAACCTTATCATTAAAGAAGCCTAGTATGCAAAGTCTTGATTTTGTTTTTGAAGTGTATTAGAATAGGTTTTCATGCTTGAATGTTCAAAAAACACGTTATTTTTTCACATATTCTTCATTGTTGCGGCACCTCTCTTCCCAGTCTGTCAGTAACGCTCTGTTCAGTTCCTGTCTCAATGAAGCCCCTCCTTCTGAAAAGCACATTGTGCTCTGATTGGTCAGCTGGACCAGTGTGTTTTGATTGGGCAGCTGCGTTTAGAGTGGTTGGGAGATGTCCCGCCCCTTACTATAACCGAGAGTTTCAACACACTCTTTCTGCATATGTCTTGGGGCGGGAATTATTTAAATGAGGAATATTGTGACGTGTTTGTTCCAAGAAGAAAACTCAAAGACTACAATTTAGGCTGTTATTAAAGTTTATAAAGTTGTAAATATGGATATTTTTCATGGAAAAATGCATCGCTTCACTTCAGAAGGCCTGTATTAGGTCGTATGGATTACTTTTATGATGGATAGATGTGCTTTTTTTGGGCTTCAAAATCTCAGTTACTATTCACTCCCATTATAAAGCTGGGAAGAGCCAGGATATAAATGAATGTAACTCCGATTGTGTTTGTCTGAAAGATACACCTAGGATGGCTTGAGGGTGTGTGAATCATGGGATAATTTTCATTTTCAGGGTGAACTATCCCTTTGATGCATTACTGATAAGAACAATGAGAAGAAACAAAACTAATTGAAATATGTGATGTGACATAAGGACTTCTGGGATTGTCTTTTTACAGTTTTTCACTTTTCACTTACATGGTAATTCATAGTTTTTACTTGCAAAAACCATATATTTGGCAGTAAAAGTACACATAATGCAGTGTGTATATGGTTTTAACAGGTTTTTTTAATGTAGCATTTTTGGGTTTAAAGGAAGGCTTAGTTTTTTGACAAGTCACGAAAGATATGAATGCATCTGTGTGTGTGTGTGTGTGTGTGTGTGTGTGTGTGTGTGTGTGCGCGTGCTCACTCACCCTCCGTTGAGACATCTGCGTAAAGAATAAGAGGCTCCGCCTCCGCAGGTGCGGGAACAGTCACTCCACGAGCCCCAGGCATCCCAACCAGTGTCCCTCTCCTCATCTGAGCGGGTCGTTCTTGAAGACTGCAAGACACAAAAACACCAACATGTACTTTATTATACTAAATAAAGTCTACTATAAGTAAACCGTTCATAGCAATGCTGAAGTTTGCAATAATTAGAATAGAAAAGTCTCTTCTGCTCACCAAGAGTAAAAATACAATAGAGTAAAAACAGTGACATTGAAACATATTGCCGTCCCTGGACCGTGTCCTGTGTTTCGTAGGACATTCATGTTGAAGTGAATTCTTAGTTCTCATTGTTTCTGTATTCAGTTCCTGTTTTGCTTTGTACCTTGTTTGTCGCCATAGTTACCCTCATTAGTTCCCATGATATCTAATCACCCACACCTGTCCCTTGTTGGCCCCGTGTCTATTTAAACCAGTTGTTGCTCCTGTATGTGTGATCCTGTCTTTGCTCTCCTGACTTCTGTGGATTATTCTTGTTTAGGACTATATTTTTGTTATTAAATGTTTGTGCTAGTGGCGGGCAGAGCGAGGCTTCATGAAACACTGAAACAGTTGAAGCAAATGTGCCGTATTGTGTCGAGGCTTTGAAACGCCTAGTGGTCAATTGCACATGTTATCTGAAACAATTTTGACAACAAGCCATTTAAAATATAAAAATGTTGTGTTTCTGTTAATGTGGTGAGTTTTTAACATCCTCACTATATAACTATAATATATAATAACTAGGTTATTTTGGTCATGAAAGATGAAAATTAATAAAACAAATCAACCCACAATGGTCTCATTTTTTTACAGATTTGTATTCAAAAATATGAATTGCTTTCTCCTCTCACAAAAACCCACGAGGTGAAGGTGCATTAACTCCTCTTTTAAACTTGAGTTGAGACAGATGTGCGATCGTGTGATTTGTTCCCGCCCCCGTCAATCAAACGCAGACTCGGCGAGCACGCCCCCTGTCGAAACGCGCAGAAGCTTCGGTCAGCCGTAGTCACGTGACATGGGTGTTTTCAATCACAGTTCGGAGCAGTGTTTCGAAACATCTACGCTTCGGGTGTCGAAACGTTAGTTTCGCGTCAGCCATCCCTAGTTTGTGCTTGCTTTTGGATTCTCTGCCTCATCCATGCTCACATGATACACATATTTAAAAGAACTGTTTTTTTTTTTATTTGAATATATAATTAATTTCTCAGCTACAAAGCTGAATTTTCACTACTTTGGTAGTGCATCACAGTTTCCACAAAACTATTAAGCGGCATAACCGTTTTCAACATTGATGATAATAATAAACGTTTCTTGAGACGCAAATCATCATATCAGAATGATTTCCGAAGGATCATGTGACACTGAAGACTGATGCTGAAAATTCAACTTTGATCACAGAAATAAATTACATCTTAATATATATTCAAACAGAAATCAGTTACTTAAAATTGTAATAATATTTCACAATATTACTGTTTTTACTGTATTTTTGATTAAATAAATGCAGCCTTGGTGAGCAGAAGCGACTTTTGGTTCATGAAAAAAAAGGACAAAGAGAAGAAATTGCATACTAAGCTGTTCAATGATGCCCTCTACTTGTAGATCTCAGGTTTCTCCAGTTTTCGCATCGTTCTCAGTTGTAAATGTTATTGCTGGACAAACATTTTTTGAAGAAAAACGCTAATTCGTTCTCCAGTTTTATTTATGTTTTGGTCACCCACCTATCCATTGAGCTCCTTCGCTTTTCCCACCAGTAAATCCCACTTGGACACCGGCTACACTCTGACCTTGAACATTAGCTGAGCTCCTTGCGTTCCAGAATACTTTTGCTTGATTTCTTTACCCACTCAAACTCCTGCATGTTGATATAATTTATAGAGCAAAATATACTAAAGTCTCGCTCTGACTGCCTTTTTTATTTGGTGTCAAATCAATTGAAGCTCGCATTTACTGACCTCAACCTCCCTTGCGTCTGATCTAAAAGCAGCCAAGACTGCAATGAAGCAATAAGACACGAGAGGCTCCGACTCGTGTCGTGTCTAAGAACAACTCAGTTCTGAAATCTCATTTACATGCAGATTTAAAAATGGCATATCGAGTTTGGTGCCATTTTAAATATGCAATGAATGTGGGCAAGGTTTTCAGTGCATAAAAATCAGTTTTCATCAAATATTTCGGAAGACTTACAATATAGTGCACAAATCATATCACACTTCTAAGGCTTCTATGGTGTTTTAAGGAGATTAAACTGTTGTTGTGTGCAAAAAAACGGTCTGAAGGTCCTCGAAAAATGTTAATGCCTTTCACAGAAAATATTACGGCGTATAAAAAAGTAACTGATGACAGGATTTTCGACCTAATCTCTTCTGCTCACCAAGGCTGCAAAAACAACAATATTGTGAAATATTATTACAATTTAAAAGAACTGGATCTTTTAAAAGACGTGATATATTTATGTGTTGGCAAAGCCTTCAGTGTCACATGATCCTTCAGAAATCGTTCTAATATGATGATTATCAATGTTGAAAACCGTTTAATATTCTTGTGGAAACTGTGATACTTTGAATAGAAAGTTTAAAAGAACAGCATTTATTTGCAATAGAAGTCTTTTACTGTAATTGTTGATCAAATCAATGCATCCTTTTTGACTAAAAGTATTAAAAAAAAATCAAAATGCAACAGACCCCAAACTTTTGAGCAGTAGCCTTCATAATGTGCAGTTGTTCTGTGGGAAAGGCCGATTTCTTCCTGCATTCTGCACATTCTTGCTCATTTTCGTTTGGAAAATGTAACATCTCTGCTTGTACAGTTCTATTACCATGAATGTGTGTGTAAAGGCTTTCTTAATTTCACGTGTTGGACCGCAGTCCTAGTTAAACAGTCCGTCAGCGAATGCCAATGAAAACAGACTAGCAGCGGTGGGCTTTGACTAGCTAACCTCGCAGCGGTGATGGGATGTCAGCTTTTACAATGATCTAACGGCAATCCATTTCCCTGAAGACTAAACTTTCCAGTCAAGAGCGATTCTGTAAATTGGCCTCGGATTAAATTTCAAATCCCTATTGTTTTCAAAGTTCCTATCGCAGGTTCTTCCTCTATAAGACTTCCTGATGGGCGGCAAATCTTTATGGTTTTCCTCCAGGCTCGCCAGGTAGAACAGCACACGTTTTATCATCACAAACCTCTGGGACTGGAAGAGATCACATCAATGCTTTAGATTTAGAAACAAACACTCATCTAGGCCAGTGGTTCTTCTCCGCCGTCACGAATGCAAATGTGGCCCACGATATGAGAAAAATTCATTCCAGTTTTACAATTTATTTTTGAAATTACATTAAAATTGATTAAATTAATACAAGATTGAACTATAATGTAATACTAATTTTGGTGGTCATTTAGGCCTGTTATTTTCAGATATGCACACTTTCAAGTGTGCGCTTTGGCTGAATTCCAATAGAAGGCATTATTTTTTGTAAATATAGGGATCAAAATGGGCAAATTTGTTATTAGAGGAGAACAACGAAATGAGGAAGGTAAGAAGAACAGGGACAGACTTTGCTCTGTAGTAAAGTATTTGGCATATGCAAAACCTACAGTTTCAAAAGATATGTAAATTCGATGTGTTCCCTTTCGAGGGAACTCGCACTGTGTCGATAACGACACTTTGGGGAACGCCCTCAGCGTGACGCGTCTGAAGCATTACAAAGTATTCCAATCCTGATTGGTGTTGCGTCATGATGTAACGTGACGGCTTTCGCGATGAAGCAAGCTGCTCCCAGGCATGGAGAGGTGTGGCAACGAGATGCAGTGTCTCGTTCCCTTTCTCAGGGAACAAGGGTTACAGTCGTAACCGGAGACGTTTCCTTTTCGAGGGTACTCGTACTTTGTCGATAACGACACTTTGGGGAACGCCCTCAGCGTGACGCGTCTGAAGCATGAATGAAAGTATTCCAATCCTGATTGGTGTTGCGTCATGACGTAACATGTGACGGCTTTCGTGATGAAACAAGCCGCTCCCAGGCATGGAGAGGTGTGGCAACGAGACGCAGTGTCTCGTTCCCTTTCTCAGGGAACAAGGGTTACAGTCATAACCGGAGACGTTTCCTTTTCGAGGGTACTCGTACTTTGTCGATAACAACACTTTGGGGAACGCCCTCAGCGTGACGTGTCTGAAGCATGAATGAAAGTATTCCAATCCTGATTGGTGTTGCGTCATGATGTAACGTGACAGCTTTCGCGATGAAGCAAGCTGCTCCCAGGCATGGAGAGGTGTGGCAACGAGATGCAGTGTCTCGTTCCCTTTCTCAGGGAACAAGGGTTACAGTCGTAACCCGAGACGTTTCCTTTTCGAGGGTACTCGTACTTTGTCGATAACGACACTTTGGGGAACGCCCTAAGCGTGACGCGTCTGAAGCATGAATGAAAGTATTCCAATCCTGATTGGTGTTGCGTCATGACGTAACATGTGACGGCTTTCATGATGAAGCAAGCCGCTCCCAGGCATGAAGAGGTGTGGCAACGAGACGCAGTGTCTCGTTCCCTTTCTCAGGGAACAAGGGTTACAGTCGTAACCGGAGACGTTTCCTTTTCGAGGGTACTCGTACTTTGTCGATAACGACACTTTGGGGAACGCCCTCAGCGTGACGCGTCTGAAGCATGAATGAAAGTATTCCAATCCTGATTGGTGTTGCGTCATGACGTAACATGTGACGGCTTTCGCGATGAAGCAAGCCGCTCCCAGGCATGGAGAGGTGTGGCAACGAGACGCAGTGTCTCGTTCCCTTTCTCAGGGAACAAGGGTTACAGTCGTAACTGGAGACGTTTCCTTTTCGAGGATACTCGTACTTTGTCGATAACGACACTTTGAGGAACGCCCTCAGCGTGACGCGTCTGAAGCATGAATGAAAGTATTCCAATCCTGATTGGTGTTGCGTCATGATGTAACATGTGACGGCATACATGGAAGCTACAAAGGGACGCCGGCACACAACAGAGTTAGCTTTTTGCTCTTCAGCAAGCGCTCTCTGTCAAGCTGCCAGTCCTATTTGGTGTTGTGTGTCCCGTAGGAACTTGACAGTGTGTGTCTTCCTATGCTCTCGTTCCCGATGCGGACGCCCGCTCTGCGATTTCTTCAGCCTGATGCTGAGCTGTCTGCATCTGAGGATGTGAATATGTTCAGTGTTGCCGTCGGGCGAAACCTCGCTTATGAAAAGGGGGACACACGTGATCTATGCATATCACCTTCCCTCCACACCGGGAGCACGAGTCCTCTCATTCTAGTTGTGCCGGGTTCTGCTTCACACTAGGGTAGGCATGTTTCGGTCTGGCATAGTGGGTATCCGTTCCTCAAAGTGTCGTTATCGACGCAGTGTGAGTTCCCTCGAAAGGGAACGTCTCGGGTCACGACTGTAACCCTTGTTCCCTGAGAAAGGGAACGAGACACTGCGTCTCTTTGCCACAACTCTCCATGCCTGGGACCGTTGCTTCATCGCGAAAACTAACTCTGTTGTGTGTCCCTTTGCAGCTTCCGTGTATGCCGTCACATGTTACGTCATGACGCAACACCAATCAGGATTGGAATTGTTTAATTCATGCTTCAGACGCGTCACGCTGAGGGCGTTCCCCAAAGTGTCATTATCGACGTAGTGTCTCGTTCCCTTTCTCAGGGAACAAGGGTTACAGTCGTAACCCGAGATGTTTGTTTCATATGCTTGTATTTCAAATCGATAAAAAAAAAATAACCGCATCGGCGGTACCCGGCTAAAGAAGGATCCTGCTACGGCGACTAGGCATGTGCACATCATTATTGCGTTATTTAAGATTTTTTTATTTAATTTAATAACTGTATTTGCAGTATTGTAAGGGTAGATGTGAGGTTGTGGTATGTGTAGATGTTAATAAAAAAAAAAAACATTTTGATAAGTAGCACCTTTAATTTACTGTTATTTATCCTGAGATTTAGCCTCACAACCGGCAGCCCGCGGATGCTGCGGGAGGGGTTTCGAGATTTTCGACGTGATTGAATGCTTGATGTAGTCCGTGATGTTAATTACAATGCGTTCAGTGTTGTTTGTAAAAAGACTTGAGTAACATTTTGCTTATTAAAGGCATTTGTGGCCTATATAAAATTGTCTGTCATTGTTTGGTGACTGCTGCGATGCTGTTACAATGCTCAAGGGCACCTTAGTCGTGGTATCGAAGGTGGAGAGAGTGCTGTTTATTCACAATCCCCACATTCAAATCCTGCCGGCGTGGGAATCGAACCAACAACCTTCAGGTTAAAAGCCCGACTCTGTCACCAATGGGTTAATGGGTTAATGGTTAGTAGAAGAAGTTGACATGTACTTGCAAAGTAACTTTCAGTCAACAGAATGACTAAAGGGGACCATCAAAATGAAGTGTTACCATAAATTTTTACAGCATGAAGGTCAGTCCAATGGTACGGCAAGATGCCCGAAGCCAGAAGGAACGAGAAACTCAATGACAGCGGGACCATGCAACAAATGTGTGACTCAGAAAACCCACAATACTCACTGGGTTCTCATTTACTGGGCACATGAAACGACACACCAGAGAACTCAGCGAAAACCTGAGAACATAAGAGCAAAAGATGGCAGAGTCCGTCTCATGACGGCTGCAGAGGTGTCGTTTCACAACACTGGCTAATGCAGTCTGGCGAAAGAGGAAAACCTAACACCTCTCTCAGGTTACTCACTGATCTAGCACACAGTCTGTGTTTGCATTATGATTTCATATCGACTTGAATATTCTTAGATGCGCTACACGCCATCATTAATCCCAAATGTATGCCATTATTTAATTCAGAACCCTGTTTACGTTTTTTGCCGATTGTTTAATAAAGTGAAAAAGGTTGCGAGGCCAAATCATTTAAAAAATAGAGTAGATTTATTGACAGCTACAGCAGTGTGTGGGAATTTTCCTTCCTCATATGTCCAACACCTGTCTGCAATCATTCAGTTGTTTATGTATTGTTCTGTATTGTTTTAATGAAGTGCAAAATGCTAAATAAACACAATCGAAATGTTTAGCTTGCGCTTCCCGATCATTATGACAATTTAGCATTTTGAGTGCAAGTACATATGTCTAATTGTCTCAATATACACTAAACCACATTAAAAAAAATAATAATGGTGATTGATAAGGTATTTATTTCTCATACTAAGTGTTACACCAAGTTTAAAACTAAAAATAGAGAGGAATTTGTTAAATTCCCCAACCAGAAATAAAACTTTGGATAGAAACACACTAAAAGCCCTTCAGAACAGCTTGGTAAGTAACTTTGCAACTACATGCCAACTAACTCTCATTAGAGTATTAGTAGACTGTCTGCTTAATATCCATGATGATGGTCCACTAACAGACGCTCAACTGACTCGAAGTAATTTTGCAAGTACATGTCAACAGGGCTTGAAATTAACACCCGGCAAATGCGGGTGTAGTCACTCAACTGATGGGTTGAATTTTATATATAATATATATACATTTTTCAATTGAAGTCTTTTAAAAGGCATCAGAAATAATAAGTGCAATGTAGTGTTGTCAAACATATAGATTTTTCAATGCATATCCATCGTCAAATATCTGAAACGCTTCCAATACTTATTTTCCGCAAAATAGATATGAGTTGATACACGAACCCTCACTCCAGATGAATATTGTTGCTGTTACAGGGCTTGAATTTCGCCTTAGGATTGCGTGCATTGCGCATAATTTGACTCATTCCTGCTGATTTTGTGCTCACGCACACATAAAGCCGCCTCTCAGCACTAAATTGAGTTCTTTTTTTCGCTGCTTAAACAGTCAAATCCACACAAAATAATGTCAAAATGACGGTCTTGGTGAGTATTCACATAAACACAGTCAGTTGTTTGAAGTGATCGTGAACAGTTGAGAAAGAAACGCATGTGTAACAGTATAATGGATGTGTCAGCTCTTAAAGTGACAGCAGCCTAATAATCCTGCTGCCGAATAATGAGATAAAATATTAAAAAATAACTATATGGCAGTTTTTCCTCATGGAATCAATGTCTAAACTGTGACTAGTGAAAATGCTGAGTGGCTTGTAACTTTGGAAAACCGCAAGACACTGTAAATGTGAGCAAAAAAGCTCATATCAAGAACTGCATGGCAATTTATTCTGCTACCCCGAACCTAACAGTCTACTAATACTCTAATGAGTTGCAAAGTTAGTAAAGTATCTAAAGTGGAGCATAGAAATAAAGCGTAACCCAGCTTAGCAACAGCATGGCAACATATTTTTTCATTGATCAAGCACAACTCACATTTTTTTTTTTTTAGAAAACCAAGTCCATTTTAATGTATTCCAAATACAAGAATCTCAACAATGACCTTTATTAAAAATGGTGAAATGCAAGCAAACAAATCATTTAAGCATGTAGTCAATAAAAATATCCTACTAATGCATGATTTTGTTTTCTTAACCCAATGCATTTTTACAAGAGGGATGCATTTTGGGAATTCATGCATTTCCTAGCAACAGCACAGGGAACGTTTGTATGTTTTATTTGGTGGTTGTGTCTGAGATTAAAATCAGTGCAATTTCCTAAGAGACAACGCTCTGAGTCCACTGGAAATGGAGTGTCCAATATTTTGGCCACTGCACTTCTAACCTCTTGCCAACATTTTTAACTTTACTGCACCCAATTGTAGAATGCAAGAATGTACTTTCTCCTAAGCCACATCTGAAGTATTTCACTTCTGGATTATAACTGTTCAGCTTTTAATACGACTAGTTAGTGAGTCTGAATCTAGACCTGATTTAAATAATGGTTTTGATCCAAATTTTAGTGAGAACGCAGGGGGGGGGGCATTTGGTCCATAGCGGTGTTCAGTTCATATTCCCATGTCTCTCTTGATTTGTCAACACTCAGAACCGAGTCAGCTGAAAGTATATTTTGGACAAGAGCGCTCCAGAATATTGTGTGACCTCATATAACTCCTCTATACTTGTCAGTTTAGGTAAAGCCTTTGATTGCCAAGACTGCTCCTTGGGAAAGATCTTAGTTGTAACAAATAATATGCTTGTTATATAGATCATGTTTGTTTGTCACGTACGGTCTCTCCTCCAAGAGTGCTTTCAAACAAAGATGCAACAAATCACAGTTTGTGTAGCTGAATAGTCACTAGATGAATTACTATAATCAGTTTAATGGATCAGTTTATGGCAAGGACAAAAATACTCCGCAGTGGATGTTTTTCAGCCAATATTGCAACATTAGTTTGAAAAGTTAGCCTTAGAGTTATGGCGCAGAGCTTTCACCCAATTAAATAAGTCTCGGATTTAGCGAAGAAGAAAAAAACGTACTTGCAAACTCACGGGAAGGAGAAAAGCTGGTGTGACCTAAACAATACAATCTAACGTTTTATCATATTTTCATGTAAATGCAATTAACAACATATTAATAAAACAATACTCAATTAGTCATGTGACTTTGCATCCATCGTGCACGACACTGCAAGACGCCTGACTGATTTGAAACACTGAAAATTTGGAAATCTGTGTAATAAATGTAACAGTGGAGCAGCACAACTCTTGCATGCTTAATACGTACTTTTGAATTATGAATTACAGGGAGATATGTGGTATTAAAGAAACAGAGCCTGTTTTTTGTCAGACGCAGAGTGCCTGTGCTTGAGCTGCTCTAGTTAAGATTGCAAAACATCATGACTGCATGCATTTCTTGTAAATATATCATTACAGAAATCAATAAATCAAACTTTGAATGGTTAAATCAAATTTAAAGGGGCTATGCGTAGAGAAACCAGTGGCTAGGAATTTATTGCTCGCACTCATACACGGCCCTGATATATTCTCAGTGTGACACAATATCGTGATGACGCTCCCATAGGATATGTCCGGGATTGACTACACTGATCAACGCTTCAAAGAGCACTTACACGGATACTCACGGAGGCGTCTATCGCGAGCCAATCCGTTGCTTTCAAAACGCTCCCGCTTTCAAATTCAAACACTTCCGTGTGTTTTCAAATGCTCCTGTATATTGATCATTGCAGCCAATCAAAAACAGATCAGATGAGCTTTGAACACAATGGCCAATCAGAGGTGTTGAGGCGCAGGGCTGGGGAGGTCACTTTTAAAACGTATTTCACTACAGATTACAAAATACATGCTTTAAAAAGTAAGTAGTAACGTATTTCGTTACATTACTCAAGTTTAGTAACTTCATCTAAATACTTTAGAATACTTTGGAATACTAATAAGTGTGGAACAAACACAAAAAACGGTCATTGAGAGTTTTTATCTCACAATTCTGACTTTTTCCCTCAGAATTGTGTGATATAAAGTTGCAATTATGAGATATAAACTCACAATATTGAGAAAAGTCAGAATTATGAGATATAAACTCACAATATTGAGAAAAGTCAGAATTATGAGATATAAACTCGCAATATTCAGAAAAGTCAGAATTATGAGATATAAACTCACAATATTGAGAAAAGTCAGAATTATGAGATATAAACTCACAATATTGAGAAAAGTCAGAATTATGAGATATAAACTCGCAATATTCAGAAAAGTCAGAATTATGAGATATAAACTCACAATATTGAGAAAAGTCAGAATTATGAGATATAAACTCACAGTATTGAGAAAAGTCAGAATTATGAGATATAAACTGACAATATTGAGAAAAGTCAGAATTATGAGATATAAACTCACAATATTGAGAAAAGTCAGAATTATGAGATATAAACTCACAATATTGAGAAAAGTCAGAATTATGAGATATAAACTCACATACTAAATTCACAGTTGCAAGAAAAAAAGTCAGTATTGCAAGTTTATATCTCCCAATTCTTACTTTATAACTTGCAATTGTGAGTTTAAATCTCACAATTCTGAGAAAAAGAAGTCAGAATTGTGAAATACAAACTCACAATTATGAGGGAAAAAACAAAAATTGTGAGAAAAAGTCACAGTGACGAGTGAATAATAAAATGACTCACAAAACATGAAAACAGTCGTGGATCATCAGCTCATGACAGGACAGTTCAGTTGACAGTTGGGCAATTTTTAAAAATAAATTCAGTCATTTTGTCTCGTTCAGGACAGAACTAAATAAAAATAACACATTTTTATGATCCTCTTAAAAGTATTAAAATGTAGATGAAACTGAACTCGTCTTTTTCAGACGGTCAGAGTCAGAGAATCACCAATCGCTGTTTAAATGACATTAAAACTCAAAGTAATCACTTTGGTAATCTAAAACACTTTTCAGATGGAACTGTAATCTGATTACCACCCATTTAAAATGAAATACAGTCACTCAAATTTTGTATTTTAAATACGTTACTAAGTTACTTGTATTTCGTTACTCCTCAACCCCGTTTAGGCGTTAAACAGCGCTCAAAGCATCGCATGTTTAAAATTTCAGTACCGAAGTTGGTACTTTTGACAACTCTATGACAGTGAAATTCATTTTCGTTCTTCACTAAGATGTAAAAAGATATTTTATATACTATTATCGAACATCCCAACGCCTCGTACACAAATGAGAGCGAAGTTTAGATGAATGTGTAAATATGTGCTGTGCTCTTTCCTCTCAATAACAGAATAAACAAGTTTATAATATATATATATATATATATATTATAGTGATAAGTTTTATCACTATTCTGTTTTTAGTTTGTTTGCATAGCTATTGGAGCATTATGAGTGCAAACTAAACTGTATTTCATTTTTCATCATTTAGCAGATGCTTTTATCCAAAGCGACTTACAAGGGGAGCAATTAGGGGTTAGGTGTCTTGCTCAAGGGCACTTTAGTCATGGTATCGAAGGTGGAGAGAGTGCTGTTCATTCACAATCCCCACTTTCAATTCCTGCCGGCGTGGGAATCGAACCAACAACCTTCAGATTACAAGCCCGACTCCCTCACCACTAGGCCACGACTACCCCTATTATACGACTATAATGTTGTATAATAGAATTATACAACATTTACAACTTCTGATCAATAGCAGATAGTTTCCACCGTTCTTAAAGTGACCAGCCACCAATTTGGAAAGGGGCTTAAAAACATTCCCCACGCGTGCTTATCTTGTAAATACAATCACTCCCACGTGCTTTGATCAAGGGCTGTATAACTGTCTGTCTTCATCAGTCGTCTTCCCACAGTAAACATTTTGAGTGCAAACATACATGTACTTTGAAAAACATGTCTTTGTCTAAAGCATACTGTTGTCTGAGAGGAAAGAAAAATCAGTTTCAGTTTACCTCAATTTGTTCTGCCAAAACAAATCTCACAAATGCACAGGGCAAAAAACGGCTAAACGCAAATTACTCGCTAACAGTAGCTTATCCTGATTGTCTATCATTACCACACGTTTACCTCGAAATATACAAACATACTGCTGAAAATGGGGAGGCCGATTTGTTTGGGCAAGACATTTCTTTCCAAACAGCAAATTGATTCTTGGCTGAAACTGCTTAAATTTCAGCTGTGAGTTTGGCCTACATACCACTCGGTTCAAGATCGGCCCAAAAGCCGCTTACCAAAAGTAAACCAGATCAGTGCCAGGAGCAGATCAAAACTCACCCACAACTTCTTCCATCTCCCCAGAAATGAGCCATAACTTGGCCAAAACAGTGCCAGAATCCCCAGATGTCAGTCAGAAAAGAGCCAAACTTCAACCACCTTTCTCCCAGAAGTCACCCACAACTCCTTAAGATTAATTAGTTCTGAATTAGATGTACCCAATACAAGCCAGATTTGGTCCAGAAATATACTTTGCAGAAGTATACCGATGCTTCTCACACTACAAACTCGATTTTGTAAGTTCCTGCATAACAAAAGACGTCTCAGACCTCAATTCATTATTTGTTCTCAGCATAAAGCGGAAATCAGCATCAACAATCCACTGACGGGCGTATTTTTTATATATATACAGGGCTGGGTCGGTTACTTTTAAAATGTATTTCACTACAGATTACAAAATACATGCTTTAAAAAGTCATTTGTGACGTATTTCATTACATTACTCAAGTTTAGTAACTTAATCTAAATACTTTAGAATACTTTGGAATACTAATAAGTGTGGAACAAACACAAAAAAGGTCATTGCAAGTTTTTATCTCACAATTCTGATTTTATAACTTGCAATTGTGAGTTTAAATCTAACAATTCTGAGAAAAAGAAGTCAGAATTGTGAAATTCAAACTCCCTCAGAATTGTGTGATATAAAGTTGCAATTGTGAGTTATAAAGTCAGAATTATTAGATATAAACTCACAATATTGAGAAAAGTAGGAATTATGAAATATAAACTCAGAATATTGAGAAAAGTAGGAATTATGAGATATAAACTCACATCCTAAATTCACAATTTCAAGAAAAAAAGTCAGTATTGCAAGTTTAAATCTCCAAATTCAAACTCACAATTGTGAGATAAAGTTGTAGTGTTGAGTGAATTATAAAATGACTCACAAAACATGAAAACAGTTGAAAACATGAAACTGAACTCGTCTTTTTCAGACGGTCAGAGTCAGAGAATCACCAATCGCTGTTTAAATGACATTAAAACTCAAAGTAATCACTTTGGTAATCTAAAACACTTTTCAGATGTAACTGTAATCTGATTACCACACATTTAAAATGAAATACAGTCACTCAAATTTTGTATTTTAAATACGAAACTAAGTTACTTGTATTTCGTTGCTCCCCAACCCTGTATATATATATATATATATATATATATATATATATATATATATATATATATATATATATATAGATTGCAAAAGTTTCAATATACTCAAATAGGTTTTAAAAAATTTGGAAAGCCCTTAACGGTATGAAATGGACATGCTAATATATAGTGATTAGTCACATTGCATTTATGGCTAGCTCAAAAACAAAAACTACCGAAAAATGTTAATTTACATAATAAAGTGATAGTTCATGAAAATTATTCCATGATTTACTCACCCTCAAGCCATCCTAGGTTTATATGACTATCTTCTTTCAGACGAACACAGGTGGAGTTATATTAGAAATATTCCACGCTTTATAATGGGAGTGAATGGGGCTCAAGCTTTTGAAGCCCCAAAAAAGCACATCCATCCATTATAAAAGTAATCCATACAACTCCAGTGTGTTAATAAAGGCCTTCTGAAGCAAAGCGATGGGTTTTTGTACGAAAAATATCCATATTTTAAAACTTTATAAACTATAATCACTGGCTTCCAGTAGACGGCCGCACACATGGATTTACGGCATAAAAAGAGTGACCTCTGACCTGACGCATGATAGAGGATAGAGCAATACTATAACGCCAGTCACAAATTAGAAGTCTAAAACAAGAATTTTTAAAGAGAAATTTCAATATAAGAGAAGTGTGATTTTCATATTTGTTTGAACCACAAAAGGCGTCTACATCCTACTTCATGCGTCAAAGGTTACTGTTTCGCCGTAAATCGATGCGTAAGGTTGTTTGCCGGAAGCTAGTTATTATGGTTTATAAAGTTAAAGTTAAAGAGCGTATTTTCCCTGTCTTGTTTTCCTGTTTCCTGATCCTGCCTGTTTCTAGTTATTGATGTTTATCTGCCCGACTTTGACCAACTGCCTGGATATTAACTACGAGCTTGCCTGTTCCTTACCACTTCTGTTTGCTGATGAGTTGACCATTGCCTGTCTGACTACGTCTGTAAATAAAGCTGCACTTGGATCTCATTCGCTGACTTGCCCTTCATTATAGTTGCACAGCCATATTTGTTTGAACCACAAAAGGCGTCTACATCCTACTTCATGCGTCAAAGGTTACTGTTTCGCCGTAAATCGATGCGTAAGGTTGTTTGCCGGAAGCTAGTTATTATGGTTTATAAAGTTAAAGTTAAAGAGCGTATTTTCCCTGTCTTGTTTTCCTGTTTCCTGATCCTGCCTGTTTCTAGTTATTGATGTTTATCTGCCCGACTTTGACCAACTGCCTGGATATTAACTACGAGCTTGCCTGTTCCTTACCACTTCTGTTTGCTGATGAGTTGACCATTGCCTGTCTGACTATGTCTGTAAATAAAGCTGCCCTTGGATCTCATTCGCTGACTCGCCCTTCATTATAGTTGCACAGCCATATTTGTTTGAACCACAAAAGGCGTCTACATCCTACTTCATGCGTCAAAGGTTACTGTTTCGCCGTAAATCGATGCGTAAGGTTGTTTGCCGGAAGCTAGTTATTATGGTTTATAAAGTTAAAGTTAAAGAGCGTATTTTCCCTGTCTTGTTTTCCTGTTTCCTGATCCTGCCTGTTTCTAGTTATTGATGTTTATCTGCCCGACTTTGACCAACTGCCTGGATATTAACTACGAGCTTGCCTGTTCCTTACCACTTCTGTTTGCTGATGAGTTGACCATTGCCTGTCTGACTATGTCTGTAAATAAAGCTGCACTTGGATCTCATTCGCTGACTCGCCCTTCATTATAGTTGCACAGCCATATTTGTTTGAACCACAAAAGGCGTCTACATCCTACTTCATGGGTCCAAGGTTACTGTTCCGCCGTAAATCGATGTGTAAGGTTGTCTGCCGGAAGCTAGTTATTATGGTTTATAAAGTTAAAGTTAAGGTGAAGTGCCCATGATCACCACTAGAGGGCACTTCACCATGAACTACTTTTCACTCACTCAAACTCACATTCAGTCACATGGACTACATTTCCCATAAGACCCTCACCCAGTCATTGATCACCCCGCCAGCTGTAGCACATTTCCTTAACACTAATTACAATCACACCACTATGAGAACACTCACACACCAACACAGCAAAGTATTGTTAATCCTGGTATTACAATTCCGAGCGTATTTTCCCTGTTTTGTTTTCCTGTTTCCTGATCCTGCCTGTTTCTAGTTATTGATGTTTATCTGCCCGACTCTGACCAACTGCCTGGATATTTCCTACGAGCTTGCCTGTTCCTTACCACTTCTGTTTGCTGATGAGTTGACCATTGCCTGTCTGACTACGTCTGTAAATAAAGCTGCACTTGGATCTCATTCGCTGACTCGCCCTTCATTATAGTTGCACAGCCATATTTGTTTGAACCACAAAAGGCGTCTACATCCTACTTCATGGGTCCAAGGTTACTGTTCCGCCGTAAATCGATGTGTAAGGTTGTCTGCCGGAAGCTAGTTATTATGGTTTATAAAGTTAAAGTTAAGGTGAAGTGCCCATGATCACCACTAGAGGGCACTTCACCATGAACTACTTTTCACTCACTCAAACTCACATTCAGTCACACGGACTACATTTCCCATAAGACCCTCACCCAGTCATTGATCACCCCGCCAGCTGTAGCACATTTCCTTAACACTAATTACAATCACACCACTATGAGAACACTCACACACCAACACAGCAAAGTATTGTTAATCCTGGTATTACAATTCCGAGCGTATTTTCCCTGTTTTGTTTTCCTGTTTCCTGATCCTGCCTGTTTCTAGTTATTGATGTTTATCTGCCCGACTCTGACCAACTGCCTGGATATTTCCTACGAGCTTGCCTGTTCCTTACCACTTCTGTTTGCTGATGAGTTGACCATTGCCTGTCTGACTACGTCTGTAAATAAAGCTGCACTTGGATCTCATTCGCTGACTCGCCCTTCATTATAGTTGCACAGCCATATTTGTTTGAACCACGAAAGGCGTCTACATCCTACTTCATGCGTCCAAGGTTACTGTTCCGCCGTAAACCGATGCGTAAGGCTGTCAGCCGGAAGCTAGTTATTATGGTTTATAAAGTTATAAATATGAATATTTTTCTTACTAAAACCCATCGTTTCACTTCAGAAGGACCCACTTGAGTCGTACGGATTACTTTTATGATGGATGGATGCACTTCAAAATCTCGAGTCAAATTCACTCCCATTATAAAGCTTGGAGAGCCAGGATATTTTTTAATATAACTCCGATTGTGTTCGTCTGAAAGAAGAAAGTCAAATACACCTAGGATGGCTTGACGGCGTGTAAGTCATGAGATAATTTTTATTTTTGGGTGAACTATCCCTTTAATGCCTTATTCCGCATGATCATATTCTACATCCCGTAATCCTACCCAATACCTAAACTTAACAACTACCTTACTAACTATTAAAAATCAGTACTTAAGAGTTTACTGAGGCAAAAGTCATCAATAATAGTGAGAAATGGGCCCTAAACTAAAGTGTGACCAGAAATATAAATGCAACGTACCAAGGATTATTACCATGTATATTTGTAGCCAGGGTTGGGGAGTAATGAAATACTTAGTTTCGTATTTAAAATACAAAATGTGAGTAACTGTATTTCATTACAGGTACATTTTAAATGTGTGGTAATCAGATTACAGTTACATCTGAAAAGTGTTTTAGATTACCAAAGTGATTACTTTGAGTTTTAATGTCATTTAAACAGCGATTGGTGATTCTCTGACTCTGACCGTCTGAAAAAGACGAGTTCAGTTTGATTAATATTTTAATACTTTTAAGAGGATCATAAAAATGTTGTTATTTTTATATAGTTCTGTCCTGAACAAGACAAAATGACTGAATATATATAAAAAAAAGTCAACTTAATTGTCCTGTCATGAGCTGATGATCCACGACTGTTTTCATGTTTTGTGAGTCATTTTATAATTCACTCGTCACTGTGACTTTTTCTCACAATTTGTTTTTTTCTCTCACAATTGTGAGTTTGAATTTCACAATTCTGACTTCTTTTTCTCAGAATTGCGAGATTTAAACTCACAATTGCAAGTTATAAAGTCAGAATTGGGAGATATAAACATGTAATACTGACTTTTTCTTGCAATAGTGAATTTAAAATGTGAGTTTAATTCTGACTTCTCAATATTGTGAGTTTATATCTCATAATTCTGACTTTTCTCAATATTGTCAGTTTATATCTCATAATTCTGACTTTTCTCAATATTGCGAGTTTATATCTCATAATTCTGACTTTTCTCAATATTGTGAGTTTATATCTCATAATTCTGACTTCTCAATATTGTGAGTTTATATCTCATAATTCAGACTTTTCTCAATATTGTGAGTTTATATCTCATAATTCTGACTTTTCTCAATATTGTGAGTTTATATCTCATAATTCTGACTTTTCTCAATATTGTGAGTTTATATCTCATAATTCTGACTTTTCTCAATATTGCGAGTTTATATCTCATAATTCTGACTTTTCTCAATATTGTGAGTTTATATCTCATAATTCTGACTTCTCAATATTGTGAGTTTATATCTCATAATTCTGACTTTTCTCAATATTGTGAGTTTATATCTCATAATTCTGACTTTTCTCAATATTGTGAGTTTATATCTCATAATTCTGACTTTTCTCAATATTGTGAGTTTATATCTCATAATTCTGACTTTTCTCAATATTGCGAGTTTATATCTCATAATTCTGACTTTTCTCAATATTGTGAGTTTATATCTCATAATTCTGACTTTTCTCAATATTGTGAGTTTATATCTCATAATTCTGACTTTTCTCAATATTGTGAGTTTATATCTCATAATTCTGACTTTATAACTCACAATTGCAACTTTATATCACTCAATTCTGAGGGAAAAAGTCAGAATTGTGAGATAAAAACTTGCAATGACCTTTTTTGTGTTTGTTCCACACTTATTAGTATTCCAAAGTATTTAGATTAAGTGACTAAACTTGAGTAAAGTAACGAAATACGTTACAAATGACTTTTTAAAGCATGTATTTTGTAATCTGTAGCGAAATACATTTTAAAAGTGACCTCCCCAGCCCTGTATGTAGCTATGTCGCTTTGGATAAAAACATCTCACAAATGCATAGAAACATAAACGTCCCATATACACACACACACACACACACACACTTTCTCTAGCAGACAGTGGTTGGCCTGGTCGGACAGTGAGTGGGTGTGAGAAGGTGATAAGCATCCCTTCGGCCAGAGCCTCTCCAGTGGGACATGACCTCCTCCGAGTCTCCCACAGACCACCAGTGGAATTCACTCATCAATCATATCGCTCCTAACTCCAGATGCGTGTGTGTATGTGGGGGCGACGGACGGATCAACAGGTCCATGAGATTCTCGTCAAACGTTGGATGGAAAGCAGCAGCGTTCAGGGACGCGGCTAAGCAACACTTTAACATCTGGGTGAGCTGGCGGCCGCACACAAACTGTGTGTGTTGAGCGGGGAAAAGGGTTTGAGGAGACTTTAAAGGAATAGTTGACCTAAAAATCAAGAACGTCATTATCGAATCACCCACATGTCGTTCGACAAGAGCTTTTCACACTCGCCAAGCTGAAAAAAGGACAGCTTAAACCAGCCTGAGCTGTTGTGCTGCTTTAAGATGATGTAGATTGGTCTGGATCGGTGGTTCTGAACTGGTTTGGCCAGGAATTCAACCTAATTCCTAAAAAAAATAAATATAAAAAGTTCTATAAATACTGCTCCTGATGAATAAAATGAGCATACCTGCATTCAAATCCGTCCTAGTTAACACACGAAGGTGCTTTTTGTAACGTCCGTGACTTACTAATTAACTATGACGTTGCGTGCTCGTGATTTCTTTTGCGCTTTATTAATAACAAAGGGCGTAGTGTGCGCAGAACGCGCGTTACGAGTACAAGACAGTTGCGGCTGACAGGACAGGAAGTTTTATGTTTCTTTTTTATTTCGTAACGACTTACGAAAATAACGTTAGAATAATGGCACTGTCAACATCTCATATTAGGACAGACGTTTTTTTTTGTTTTTCTCAGGCACTCTTTACTTAAACTGCAGAAGAGACAACAGGTTTCATGCACGTCTTTCAAAATAAAAGTCTCGCATCAGAAAAGCACAGGATTACATCTGTTGCAATTTCTTTGACAAGAAGGGTCTTGCAACCCTGCTCTCCTTCCCTGATTTTAGCTGATTTAAAGGGTTAGTTCACCCAAAAAAATGAAATTTCTGTCATTAATTCCTCATGTCGTTCGATAATCGTAAGATCTTCAGAACACAAATGAAGATATTTTTGATGGTTCAGTGAGTCTCTATTGACAGCAAGATAATTTACACTTTCAATGTCCAGAAAAACATATTTAAAACAGTTCATGTGAGTGCAGTGGTGCAACCTTAACAAATTTTTGGTTAGCGAGAGTTTTTTTTCTCTGCCAAAAGCCAATGGAAATAATTCAACTGAGTTTTTGTCGAGGAAACATTGGTGAAGCAAATTTCTGGACTGGCCCACAAAAATACGCAGGGTTGGGGAGTAACGAAATACAAGTAACTTAGTTTCGTATTTAAAATACAACATTTGAGTCACTGTATTTCATTTTAAATGTGTGGTAATCAGATTACAGTTCCATCTGAAAAGTGTTTTAGATTACCAAAGTGATTACTTTGAGTTTTAATGTCATTTAAACAGCGATTGGTGATTCTCTGACTCTGACCGTCTGAAAAAGACGAGTTCAGTTTCATTAATATTTTAATACTTTTAAGAGGATCATAAAAATGTTGTTATTTTTATTTAGTTCTGTCCTGAACAAGACAAAATGACTGAGTTTATAACTGTCAACTGAACTGTCCTGTCATGAGCTGATGATCCACGACTGTTTTCATGTTTTGTGAGTCATTTTATGATTCACTCGTCACCGCAACTTTTTCTCACAATTTGTTTTTTTCCCTCACAATTGTGAGTTTATATCTCATAATTCTGACTTCTTTTTCTCAGAATTGTGAGATTTAAACTCACAATTGTAAGTTATAAAGTCAGAATTGGGAGATATAAACTTGCAATACTGACTTTTTTTCTTGAAATTGTGAATTTAGTATGTGAGTTTATATCTCATAATTCTGACTTTTCTCAATATTGTGAGTTTATATCTCATAATTTTGACTTTTCTCAATATTGTGAGTTTATATCTCATAATTCTGACTTTTGTCAATATTTTGAGTTTATATCTCATAATTCTGACTTTTGTCAATATTGTGAGTTTAAATCTCATAATTCTGACTTTTCTCAATATTGTGAGTTTATATCTCATAATTCTGACTTTTGTCAATATTTTGAGTTTATATCTCATAATTCTGACTTTTGTCAATATTTTGAGTTTATATCTCATAATTCTGACTTTTCTCAATATTGTGAGTTTATATCTCATAATTCTGACTTTTCTCAATATTGCGAGTTTATATCTCATAATTCTGACTTTTGTCAATATTTTGAGTTTATATCTCATAATTCTGACTTTTGTCAATATTTTGAGTTTATATCTCATAATTCTGACTTTTGTCAATATTTTGAGTTTATATCTCATAATTCTGACTTTTGTCAATATTTGGAGTTTATATCTCATAATTCTGACTTTTGTCAATATTTTGAGTTTATATCTCATAATTCTGACTTTTGTCAATATTGTGAGTTTATATCTCATAATTCTGACTTTTGTCAATATTGTGAGTTTAAATCTCATAATTCTGACTTTTCTCAATATTGCGAGTTTATATCTCATAATTCTGACTTTTCTCAATATTGTGAGTTTATATCTCATAATTTTGACTTTATATCACACAATTCTGAGGGAAAAAGTCAGAATTGTGAGATAAAAACTCACAATGACCTTTTTTGAGTTTGTTCCACACTTATTAGTATTCCAAAGTATTCTAAAGTATTTCGATTAAGTTACTAAACTTGAGTAATGTAACAAAATACGTTACAAATGACTTTTTAAAGCATGTATTTTGTAATCTGTAGTGAAATACATTTTAAAAGTGACCGACCCAGCTCTGAAAATACGTCATCACTACAACCCTGATGTTCCAATGTTCTAATTTGCATATTACTGAAGTCAAACTGTATTTACCCAATTAATGTTATTCAACTAAGTTGCTTTAAAAGTGACATAAAAAGATAACCCTGGGTTAAGCTCAGTGTGAAAAAAACTCTAAAAGGAGATCAAAGCAGCTAAGAAAACAAGGAAACAAGGAGCTTTGAAGATGAAAAGAACTAATAATAAAAGAAAGCACCATAAAAGTGGTCCATTTTACACAAGCACTATAGAGTTTCTGAAGCCACGCGAAAACTTCATGTGAGGATCAGACAAGTCAGTAAATCCCAGATGTTCAATTGTGGGTAAACGTTCCATTCAAGGAACAAAAGTGCTAACAAAACGTCGAAAACCAACGGCTAAATGTGGATCGAAACCTCTGTTATCAGTCTTTATCTGTGGGAATAGATGCAAAACACACACTCTTCCAAGTCACCCTTCTAAAACGTCTTTCCGCTTTTTTCAGACGTTTGCTTGCAATTTCATCCAAGAGGCTGGTTACTCTAACAAGCTGTGACAAACACAATTGCGTTCTGCTAGTGATGTGAAGATCAAAGTTGTCAGGGAAGTGAGCCATGTGGCCGACGCATGTACGGCCCCACAACTCTCAACATAATCAGCCACTGTCTGATCTCCTGCACGGGACAGAAATGAAAGCCAAATGTTTAGAGGTGTTGAGCAAAAGCGTGAAATTTTCCTAATGCAACGCATAGTGTTTGATATTTACAACTTAATTTGTCTTCCAGAACTGGGCAGTTTTTTTTTTTTTTTGTGTTAAGTTTATAGTTGAATTGCTTATACATTTTCCTGCTTTTTCCAAAACCCTGTCAGGTCGTTTCATATTTAACCATATTCAAATGCAGTTTTCAATGTATCTTTTATGCGTAAGACAATCCCAGAACGAGAAATACTGGTCAAAAGTTTGGAAATATTATTATTTTTAATGTTATTTTAAAGTCTCTTATGCACCTGCATTTATTTGATCAAATATACAGAAAAAACTGTAATATTGTGAAATATTATTACAATTTAAAACAAAGGTTTTCTATTTTAAAATACTTTAAGATGTAATTTATTTCTGTGCTCAAAGCTGAATTTTCAGCATCATTACTCCAGTCTTCAGTGTCACATGATCCTTCAGAAATCATTCTGATATGATTGTGTTGCTTAATGTTTTTATGACCTGCAATACTTTTTTCAGGATTCCTTAATGAATAAAAGGTACAGCATTTATCCAAAATATTTTTTTTCTAACAATATAAACCACTTTTTCTCAATTTAAGACATCCTTGCTGATTAAAAGTATTCATTTCTTTCAAAATATGCAAAGAAAACAAATTACTGACTGCAAAATTTGGAACAGTAGAGTATATTGTTACAAAAGATTTCTATCTGAAATAAATTCTGTTCTTTTTTTAATCTTTTATTCATCAAAGAATCCTGAAAAAAGTGACAGGTTATAAATATATATATATAAAAAATATATATATATTAAATGTTCCCAAAATTGATAATAGATCATCATATTAAAATTAATTCTGAAGCATCATATGACAAGATGAGTAATGATGCTGAAAATTCAGCTTTGATCACAGGAATACATTCAATTTTAAAACAAAAAATCTTTCAAATTGTGATAATACTCAAAAACTATTTTTACGGTATTTTTGATCAATTAAAAGCAGCATTCGTGATTAAAACGAGGCTTCTTTCAAAATCATTAAAAACATCATTATATGTCATATTACATCTTTTCTTAACCAATATAATTAATCTGTAATATTGTAGGTCTGATCTGAAATCATCACTAGGCACTTAAGATAAGATGCAGCAGCCGTTATATGAAAGCAGAAAAGAGGCGTGGAGGTTTGTGAGAAAATAACAGCATTGGCTACAGATGTATTGTTGAAGAGAGGAGGTAAAATGATAAGGTGCCTGCAGCTTTCTCTCCTCGTAATTACAAGATGCTTGAAATGAGAAATAGCACACTGATCCCGTTCTCCTGCGCGCCGCATGTCTCTGGCGGCCCGTTCTCAGCATCACGATGAGACTGTAGAGGTGCAACACAATCTCATAGTGATAGACGCAGAGACACACAGGATGAAAGACAGACATGACAGTGATGGAGAGAAAAACAATGCTGGAGATGAAATAAATAAATAAACAAAATAAACTCCCAAGACTTCATTTCTCTGTTCCAAAAGCAAGTGAGCTGCCAAGCCATCTACTGCCTACATAGGCATTAAACTGGAATGAAACATCTTAAGTGACTGATTTGGAACACTCTACAATAGGCAACAATTCATGAAACCTCAAATCAACACATGAAACGCATGGGAGACTCGACTCGCAATTCATTTGAATAGAGTTTTGCTTTGCAAACAATATGCATAAAACATACATGGTGCACACAAATACTTTAAGGATAATATAATATACATATATAATGTAGGCATTAAGTATAATAATAATAATATATTTTCCATGTTTTCATTTTAACAGTAAACTTCTGTCGTGCAGCACTATTTGTCAAAAAGTAAATGAATGGTTATAATTCAATTGTAAATATTTTAATGTCTCCATTTCACTACTAGTACTTTTTATAAGAAATTTGTATTAAATCATAAATACAGAAAAAATTAAGAAAACATGTCTGAAATGTCTGAAAAAAAGACAACCTTTTTGTTGTGGGGCCGAGAGCCGCGGGAACGGAACCGTGAGGGGATGCCATTTTACTTTACAGCCACCGCCAGCGTTTTTTTTTTTAGCATTTTCACAAAATTTTTATCGCTTTTTCGCCTGTGTTTTTATTCAGAGATTCTGTGCTCTTTCAGAAGATGCTTAATAGCGCCCCCTACCATAGAAAAGTGAAAATACGGAAAGCCGGAAAATTCTGTCAGTGGAAAGAGTTGTCGCTTCCCACCTCCTTCTTCCTGAACTACGAAACTTTGTTATTGCAAACATTTTAATAAGTTGTTAAAGTCCCCCTGTAGTCAAAAATGTTATCCCTTAAAATCATATTTCACCAAAATGACATATTCATGCCTTAAAATAGCTTGAACGTAACTCATTACGTTGCTTCATTTAGTATATGGCGATCTATGAATATTCTAATTGACCCCGCCTCCTCTCGCTCACACCAGCTCGGAGATCCACTCGGCCAATTTGCCGAGGTAAACGCTGCACAATGGTATCGCTCTTTACAACATCAATATGATCAGCCTTTTGCTTGACTACATTATCAAACAGCTAATAATGTGTTGCTGATATCAAACAAACCATGTTCATATTTGCCATCTAAGAGTCAGACAGCTGCTTTCTAAAAATCGATATCCTTAGAAAATCCTCAGTAATGGTGTTGACTGATAAATTTGCACATGGTTTATCTTAAAGGATATTAAAAACACCACATAGACAGTGAAAGACTGCTGTCTTAGAGTTTCACAATGTTTCTCTGAGCAGTGAAACACAAACGAGCTTCATGTTCTCAATTGTGGACTAGAAATGAAATCACTTCATCTCAACGCTTTTTTCTTTTTTTTCCATCTGTTGATGCGTACATTAATATCTTTATACACACTAGAAGGAACAAAATGACCCTTTTTTAGCACGTCAGAACATTATCTTCTACAGTAGTACGTTCTTTAGTTGAGGGCTTTGGACCAAACAGCACATGCGAGACATAGTTTTGGTTTGGCGAAGGGCGTCTCGTGTTTTCATTAAGGTGAGAGCAAAACCACAAGACCTGGCACATTAATTCAATGCTATGTTAGTGCCTAGGAGAGCACATGCTATCAACAGGACCTAAAATTAGCTCACCTCAGATCTTAATATTAATTGACTGATTAATATGGAATTGGGCCTACACCGAGACAGCTGTGCTCCATAGTGCAGCAAACCATAGCATACTTCATATGTAACATTATTGGAGAGTCGAGTACGCTACAAAATACATTTAAAGGTGCAGTAAGGGATTTCTGAGAAACATTGTTGATATTTAAAATCAGCCAAACAGACACACCCATTGCTCCGCCCCCAAAATGCAGAAACACACAATGCGAGAGTTGATGTCTCAAAGCTAAAGCGAAACAAAAAAAAGTATGTTGTTAGTCGCCAGCAGCATGCACTCAGAACCAACGTTGCTTACGTATGGAGAACAAACAACACAACCTCTGCGTCTATTTTCAGGTCTTCCCGATTAGGTCTCTCCTGCGCTGGAAAGCTTTTCTAATATTAACTCGGGTCCTAAAGCTTTTGCCTGATCATAACCCTTCTTTTTCCAGTCATATTTCTCTGCGCTTGTCTCTTTTTTAATGTCTCTCAGCCATCTTTCTTTCTACAGTTTTTCTTCAAATCTCCCTTTTACTCCTCCCCCATCATGATTGGATACGCCCCCTACTGCTGAATGGCTCACTCTCTCTCCTCCCCCATCATGATTGGACACGCCCCCTACTGCTGACTGGCTCACTCTCTCTCCTTCCCATCATGAGTGGACATGCCCCTTACTGCTGACTGGCTCACTCTCTCTCCTCCCCCATCATGATTGGAAACGCCCCCTACTGCTGAATGGCTCACTCTCTCTCCTCCCCCATCATGATTGGATACGCCCCCTACTGCTGAATGGCTCACTCTCTCTCCTCCCCCATCATGATTGGAAACGCCCCCTACTGCTGACTGGCTCACTCTCTCTCCTTCCCATCATGATTGGACATGCCCCTTACTGCTGACTGGCTCACTCTCTCTCCTTCCCATCATGATTGGAAACGCCCCCTACTGCTGAATGGCTCACTCTCTCTCCTCCCCCATCATGATTGGATACGCCCCCTACTGCTGAATGGCTCACTCTCTCTCCTCCCCCATCATGATTGGAAACGCCCCCTACTGCTGAATGGCTCACTCTCTCTCCTCCCCCATCATGATTGGATACGCCCCCTACTGCTGAATGGCTCACTCTCTCTCCTCCCCCATCATGATTGGAAACGCCCCCTACTGCTGACTGGCTCACTCTCTCTCCTCCCCCATCATGATTGGAAACGCCCCCTACTGCTGACTGGCTCACTCTCTCTCCTTCCCATCATGAGTGGACATGCCCCTTACTGCTGACTGGCTCACTCTCTCTCCTTCCCATCATGATTGGACACGCCCCCTACTGCTGATTGGCTAACTCTCTCTCCTCCCCCATCATGAGTGGACATGCCCCTTACTGCTGACTGGCTCACTCTCTCTCCTCCCCCATCATGAGTGGACATGCCCCTTACTGCTGACTGGCTCAGTCGCTCTCCTTCCCATCATGATTGGACACGCCCCCTACTGCTGATTGGCTAACTCTCTCTCCTCCCCCATCATGATTGGATACACCCCCTTCTGCTGACTGGCTCACTCTCTCTCCTTCCCATCATGATTGGGCACGCCCCCTTCTGCTGACTGGCTCACTCTCTCTCCTCCCCATCATGATTGGACACGCCCCCTTCTGCTGACTGGCTCACTCTCTCTCCTCCCCCATCATGATTGGACACGCCCCCTACTGCTGACTGGCTCAGTCTCTCTCCTCCCCATCATGATTGGACACGCCCCCTTCTGCTGACTGGCTCACTCTCTCTCCGCCCCCATCATGAGTGGACACGCCCCCTTCTGCTGACTGGCTCAGTCTCTCTCCTCCCCCTACTGCTGATTGGCTTGAGCTCAAACACCAGAACATGGTATTAATCATGGGTTTCATTTCTAGGAATGCAATGCACAAATTGCAACGCAAGTTGCTGTGGATAAAAGCATAAATGTAAATTATACAAGATTTTGGCAGTGCATGCCTGTGTAAAGCCCACCACCACAACGTTAGTGTGCTCTGGGTGGTTTCCAGTTCATTTCTATGTAGTTTTGAAGGTGTTCTGTTAGCATGACAGTGTGTGGCTGCCCGAGTGGTTTCTATTAAATCAAAAGAGCCTGATATTCCTGGGTAAATACGTGCGATCTCTCCACCAGTTGTGCTGTCAGCCAGGCAAAAAAATGCAAATGTGTTCACGAAGAAAATAGCACACCTCAACAAAACCATATGATTTGAATAATCATTTAAGTCCATAGAAAAACAGTCCAGGACAATATATGCAACTTCAAGTAAACATTTTAGATCAAAGGTGTCCGGCGGATGAAACATTTTGTGGGGTCCTGGATTCTGTGACGGATGGAATTTACAGTATAACATACTGGAACAGAGAATTTGTCAAATTTTGGATGTATAAATCAAAAGTAGGTCTGTACGGATAAAAAAAAAAAAAAGTCAGGGTGTGGATTAGTGCCTGTGAATATTACAGCACAAAAATGTCAAAAGAGGTTCAGCTAAGAAGTTTGTTTGGTAATCCCCGTCTTAGATAAAGCAAACTTTATTATTTAAGCATTGATTGTAGATTTTAATACCCACATTATAATAATAATAATAATAATAATAATAATAAAATATTGATTTGAAACATTGGTCAAATGCAAATCTACATGCTTTCTTTTTCCCCTTTTTGATTTCACAACTCCCACTTCAGGCAAAATCCGGAATTCTCATTAGGATCATAATAAGACGTCCTAATGGTGTAATTTATAACTTCTCTAAAAGGACCGAGTCTTGCCATGAAGCTAATTAGCATGATCCATGACAGCTCGGGGAATTGAGGTCAGAGAAATCAAGATTTACAGATTAGATGAATTTTTCTGACCTATTTGGCCTGAAAGTTTCGCGATCCAAGACAGCCGTGACGCATTCGCTAAAGGAAGGAATTCAAACGCGTCGTGAAATTCCTGCAGCGTTAACGGCTAGCATTAGCAGGTGCTAACTGTCCTGTGGATGTCGCTGAGGCATAAAAACCGCAGCAATCTACATTCATCATCATGTGTAAAAGATATAAACCAATTGCAGCGCCAAATCAAGCCTGAAGTGAAACCGGACGCCAAAAAAGTCGACCCCTGCTGTAACGAAATGCTAAAAATGCGAAAACCTCTCCGCTTCTTAGTCGGCAAGAATCTAGATAACGCTCCAAATATGCTCATCAAACCATCCAGACTGGGAGGTCTGTTTTGATTAAACGATTTCTTCCTATCCAACGCAAGGTTAAATAAAGCTGGAAGGGCTTCCAAACTAATAACTCTTTATCATAGACAAGATCAGTGTGATGAAAAAGCTAAACAAGAAAAACCTCATTCTTCTCTCCCTCTCGACATTCCCTCTAGGATATCGCTTACAACCGCACACTCGCATATGAGAAAACACGAGACGAGCTCCATCAGATCCAACACAACCCCTCGCGCCATTGAGCCGGTGCCAACGCAAGATGGCAGATAGAAATAAAGCTGTGGCAAAGCAAAAATTCACAGTTCATAGACCTTAAATGTTCTTGCCGTCGCTGAAAAGCACATCTGCAAGACCACATTTGAGTTATGACGTTTCAGCCGAATGCATCTTCACTCATCTTTAGCCGGGTAGTAGAACAAGGTAATACTAGGTCATAAAAACACTTTTCTGTCACTTAAAAGCTCATAGCAGAAGTGTAAAGGCACATCACACACCGTCTATTCTGACATTAAAAACGGCTGAAATTTGTGTCATTATTTATTCAGACTCGTGTCGTTCGAACCCCAAATGCATGCGGAGAAAATCCTTTCACAGCTCGTGCTGTACTTCAAAAAAGTCAAAAAAGCACACAAGTTACCAAAAAAATCACTAACGCTAGACATTTGACCACCATTTAAATATTATATTATCAAAGAGGACCTGTAATGTCCCTTAAACAAGATCTTTCTGGTGTCCCCAGAATGTGTCTGTGAAGTTTCAGCTCATAAAACCCCACAGATCATTTATTATTGCACGTTGTAATCAGGGCTGGGTAGGTTACTTTTAAAATGTATTTCACTACGGATTACAAAATACATGCATTAACAAGTAATTTTGTTACATTGCTCAAGTTTAGTAACTTAATCTAAATACTTTAGAATACTTTGGAATGCAAGTTTTTATCTCCCAATTCTGACTTTTTCCCTCAGAACTGTATGATATAAAGTTGCAATTGCGAGTTATAAAGTCAGAATTATGAGATATAAACTGACAAAATTGAGAAAAGTCAGAATTATGAGATATAAACTGACAAAATTGAGAAAAGTCAGAATTATGAGATATAAACTGACAAAATTGAGAAAAGTCAGAATTATGAGATATAAACTCACAATATTGAGAAAAGTCAGAATTATGAGATATAAACTCACAATATTGAGAAAAGTCAGAATTATGAGATATAAACTCACAATATTGAGAAAAGTCAGAATTATGAGATATAAACTCGCAATATTCAGAAAAGTCAGAATTATGAGATATAAACTCGCAATATTGAGAAAAGTCAGAATTATGAGATATAAACTCGCAATATTCAGAAAAGTCAGAATTATGAGATATAAACTGACAATATTGAGAAAAGTCAGAATTATGAGATATAAACTCGCAATATTCAGAAAAGTCAGAATTATGAGATATAAACTGACAATATTGAGAAAAGTCAGAATTATGAGATATAAACTCACAATATTGAGAAAAGTCAGAATTATGAGATATAAACTCACAATATTGAGAAAAGTCAGAATTATGAGATATAAACTCACAATATTGAGAAAAGTCAGAATTATGAGATATAAACTGACAATATTGAGAAAAGTCAGAATTATGAGATATAAACTCGCAATATTGAGAAAAGTCAGAATTATGAGATATAAACTCGCAATATTGAGAAAAGTCAGAATTATGAGATATAAACTCACAATATTGAGAAAAGTCAGAATTATGAGATATAAACTGACAATATTGAGAAAAGTCAGAATTATGAGATATAAACTCGCAATATTGAGAAAAGTCAGAATTATGAGATATAAACTGACAATATTGAGAAAAGTCAGAATTATGAGATATAAACTCACAATATTGAGAAAAGTCAGAATTATGAGATATAAACTCACAATATTGAGAAAAGTCAGAATTATGAGATATAAACTCACAATATTGAGAAAAGTCAGAATTATGAGATATAAACTCACAATATTGAGAAAAGTCAGAATTATGAGATATAAACTCACAATATTGAGAAAAGTCAGAATTATGAGATATAAACTCGCAATATTGAGAAAAGTCAGAATTATGAGATATAAACTCACAATATTGAGAAAAGTCAGAATTATTATTGAGAAAAGTCAGAATTATGAGATATAAACTCACATTATTGAGAAAAGTCAGAATTATGAGATATAAACTCGCAATATTGAAAAAAGTCAGAATTATTAGATATAAACTCACATTATTGAGAAAAGTCAGAATTATGAGATATAAACTCACAATATTGAGAAAAGTCAGAATTATGAGATATAAACTCGCAATATTGAGAAAAGTCAGAATTATGAGATATAAACTCATAATATTGAAAAAAGTCAGAATTATGAGATATAAACTCACATACTAAATTCACAATTGCTAGAAAAAGTCAGTATTTCAAGTTTAAATCTCCCAATTCTGACTTTATAACTTGCAATTGTGAGTTTAAATCTCGCAATTCTGAGTTGTGAAATACAAACTCACAATTGTGAGGGAAAAAAAAAACAAATTGTGAGAAAAAGTTGAAGCTGTTGACTCTCAGAAACTTGTCTTCTGATTCTGTTGTGGCTTTGGGTCTGCCAGACCTCTTCCTGTCAGAGTTTCCTCCAGTTTCCAAATGCCTTTTGATGGTGTAGGAAACTGTACTCACTGACACCTTGGCTTTCTTTGCAATTTCTCTAAAGGAAAGACCTACACTTTTAAGGGTTATAATGGTCGGTCTGTCTTCCTTTGTTAACTGCCTGTTTCTCGCCATTATGAGAGCAATATACTACTTCCTGCGGTACGATACTGTCCAAATAATGCTTAAGAGGGTGTAGTAACACAGTCTGTTCCAACACTGCTTTCATACAGACAGAGGGTTTGTAAGTCAACAACAAAACTTGGGACACCTGTAGGAATTGTTAGCATCAACTTTCAAGGCTTAATTTACTTCCATTGCTGCAGAACAGCGGTAAGTTGTGAACCCATTACTTGTTCCCTGAAAAAAGGCTTTTTTGTATAACTCTGAAATGTACATTATTTTTCAGTTTTTGGTAACCTAAACTTTTTTACCGCTTACCTTTGTACCATTTCAGGTTATTCACTGGACTTGAACTGCTTAAATTTCAATAAAAACTGGAAAAATTGGGGTGTTGTAAAACTTTTGACCGGTAGTGTATATATATATATAGTTCAAAGTAGCACCAACTCAATTATATGTCAGCAAACTCTGAAGAGCAATTATACTGATACAATGTACAGAAATAGTAGGAAATTGTGAAACAAATGAAACCGCTAGCTGATTAGTTCCGGCGAATAAAACGGCATGCTTTCCATCACCATTACCCTTCAGTGAAAGCACCTTATTAAACTCATCTTTGAGATTCCTTGCTTGGCTCAAAGGCACCCAATGGAAAACATCTCGCAAGTTCAATATTTACATTGGCAAACGTGCGCAAGCTTCATCTGTCCTCTAATATACAGCTCATTCACGTACATTCAGATTTCGAGTTCAGTGTTTCAAAAGAGTCACGGCTCGGACCTGGATCCAAAAGATGGAACATATCAGCGTGTTCAAATGTTTGACACATTAAAAGTAAAGTTCGTACCCTCGGTGCGCGCGGATGTGAAGTGAGCCGAGCCGAACGCCTGTTTATAATTCAATCCCTATGGTGGTGGTTCTCAAATGGTCAGTTGTGACTCAAAAATGGGTCAGAGATCTGTTTCTGGTTGAAAGAAACGGTGCTCAATGCAAACAACAACTTTGTATAAGGGAGGCTCAAATGCTTCCGTTTACATTTTGCATCTGTTTTGGCGAAGTGCCTCTTGCGTGGATTAGCAGTGTTTGATTTTAAGGTCAGTTTTGTTAGAAAAAACATTTGGTACCGTATGTTTCCTGAAGCGAAACCAGATGGGAACCACCGCTATATGCTGTAGAGGCTCGCGATGGAGTGAGTGGAACGAGAAATTTTGCGCTTTTGCTACTGTAATTGTGCAAAGAAATAACTGCACATAGTTAGCAATCACTCTCTGGCCAGATTTGAGCAGATTTCTTCTGTGTAAATGAGTAAATACAGAGCGCTAGTCTCTCTACTGTCCCTACAAACCCATTTTATTTCAGTCAAAACACAACATGATGCTAGACTCTAGTCACAGTAAAAATAAACTGAGTGAGACTACTAAATTGCACAAACAGCTGGTGCTTCACTGTCTGTTTATAGAAATTCCTAAAATATGAGTATTACGTTAGTCAATGATCCATTTATACTTGAAAGTGGTGACACGGGTTGAGTACGAGGGACAGCGCAGAACCAGATGTTTCAATGTCCTGAATGGACCAAGTGACCTGCGCACTGCGTCAATATCAATTTCACCCCATCTCATGAACTTGTCGCTTGAAGACCGATTTTCGTGCGGAAAATGAGGAAAAACATCATATGCAGCTGAATACATAAATACAAGCAACTTTTAAAACGGATCCATTTATCTTTGCGGAAAGTTGCACTCTCAAATCCAGAGACACCAATTGTACTACATCAAGCTAAACACGCCAGCGATCATTAATCCCGCGGATCCAAACATTTGCTCAGAGTTTGGCCCTTCCTCTGCCTGCTGTGAAAGAGTTTAGTGATACTAATTCCCATGCTGCTAATTAATCCTCGTGTAATTTTGGAAGTGAGAGCAAAAAACGTAAACGAGATGAGATGAATATGAGTCTGCCGTGAATTATTTGGCGAGAGACGTGAACTGAGCCTCCGTCTACCCCAAACTCGCCGCTTGGAAAATTCATTATGAGCAATATTTTTTCAAAGGCTAGAAAAAAAAAAAGTGCACTTTCCAATGCAGAATGAATGAATGAATTATATATCATAAAAAAATGCAAACACATAAAAGCATAAAAAAGATTATATATATATACACTTAAAACTTTCAAATATATATAAAAACAAACAAATAAATAATTCAAATAAAATATAATTTAATAGAAATATAATATATATATATATATATATATATATATATATATATATATATATAATGAAGATATAATTAATTTTGAAGATTTATATCAAAATTATTTATATATATATATATATATATATATATATATATATATATATATACAAAAAACTTTCAAATATATATAAAAACAAACAAATAAATCATTCAAATAAAATATAATTTAGTAGAAATATAATATATATATATATATATATATATATATATATATATATATATATATAATATAATGAAGATATAATTAATTTTGAAGATTTATATCAAAATTATTTATATATATATATATATATATATATATATATACACAAAAAACTTTCAAATATATATAAAAACAAACAAATAAATAATTCAAATAAAATATAATTTAGTAGAAATATAATATATATATATATAAAATATAATGAAGATATAATTAATTTTGAAGATTTATATCAAAATTATTTATATATATATATATATATATATATATATACAAAAAACTTTCAAATATATATAAAAACAAACAAATAAATCATTCAAATAAAATATAATTTAGTAGAAATATAATATATATATATATATATATATATATATATAATATAATGAAGATATAATTAATTTTGAAGATTTTATATATATATATATATATATATATATATATATATATACACTTAAAACTTTCAAATGTATATATAATATATATAATACATATATAAAAACAAATAAATAAATATTTCAAATAAAATATAATTTAGTAGAAATATAATACTGTATATATATATAAAAACATAACGAAGATATAATTAATTTTGAAAATTCATTAAGTGTTTACAATGAGATTATGCGGTTTTTATAATCAATTAACACTTTTTTTGTCATTTTTTACAAGAAAAGTAATTCTAGCCAACGCTTGTACCGAATGACCTGATGTTGCAAGCGCATGAGCAAGCAAAAATATTTTTTTTTAACTCATAATAGTTAAAAAGAAACTTAGTTACTTTGCTTCACAACCACGTGATCGTTTGCAGGTGTCTGAATGATGTCACATCCTGTCACATGATACTGACAACAAAACTCGATGCAGAACGGTCCCTTTATATTGGTTACTCCAAAGAAATTCATTTTCCAGACGTTCTTTCTAATAACAAAGCAACGACTTCTACACATAATTTTAATACCATTTTGCACTATGTTGATAAATAATGTTATAAAATCATACCAGAATAAAAAAAAAAAAACATTTATTACATTTTAAGATATTTTAATCACAAATGAACTGCCTGTATTGGCCTTTGGACGATTAAACCGAAACTAAAATATAAAATATAAAACCTATGACACTAAAATCTTTTGGATTCAATAAAAGAAATATATATAATATATATATAATCTATATTATTATTATTATTATTAAGGCCTTTGGACAAAAAACTGAACTGTCACGTCTTTGACCCATATCTATCTATCTATCTATCTATCTATCTATCTATCTATATATATATATATATATATATATATATATATATATATATATATATATATATAAATATATATATTGATATATGGTTACTAATCACTACTACTAAACATGGCTACATGTGGTGGGCATTTATTTCCTTGTTTTGGACATTCAGTAAAGTGTAATGACATTTTTTTTTTTTTTTTTTTTTTTTTTACAAATTGCATTGTTGAATTACTGAACCCAAATGTAAGGAAATGGCAATGGATCTTTACTGTGTATATAAACGTTCACTTTTATGTGTTTCTCAGTTCCTGAATAAGGTGGATCGGGTCGGACAGAGTGCAAATCGCAGCATTTGGCCGATCTCCAAACCACACAGAGCTGAAAAGCATCTGAATTAAAACAATGAATGGCCAGCACACGCTCTCCTTCATCGTGTCAGGCTCTCAACGCTGAGCTAATGACAGAGGTCGGAGGATAATCAGCCATAATTAGTGCAAGGCAATCTTAATGAGGCTGTTTTTCCTGACACCTAATGACGCCTGCAAAGAAGTTTGAAAACAATGAACAAGATTTATGAGTATCGCAATTAACCGCCACAACCTGACTTAAACATTTCTTAATTGTTGTTAATAGTTGTTGCTGGATTATTAATAACCAACCTGAATAATGCATTTAATTGTTCCAAAACCACTCAATCAAAAACACTAGTGGATTTATTCAAACGTGCAGCAAAATATATAACATGCATCCTATTTGAGGGAAAAGAAACATATTTACTGCCATACTTGAACTTCACTGTATTTACAGAACAAAATCAACACAAACTACTCTAACAAAAAAACACTGGCTTGGGTTATTTTTTCCATGGCTGGGTAGTTTATGTAACCCAGTGGTTGGGTTAGAGGCTGGTCAATCTCACTGACACTCCGACACAACAACCCAGCTGTTGGGTTACACAGAGCTCATCGAGAGAGCAGTGCGAATTGGTGCAAATATCGTTCTATGCATGCATTTTATTTTGTACATAAAGTCTTTACAGAGCTGTAAATCATTTTATTTAATGCAACGCAACATACAGGGATGAGACGTCACGGAGCATCGGTGGAAATGTCTTTTTCCTATTCATTATAATATTGAATATTATTCATTTGGATGTTAAAATAAGTTCTGCTTGTTTATGTGCAGGTTATAAGGAGCCTCGATATCTTTCCGTTATGAGAAACGCGGAGCTGAGGTTCGTGGGAATATTTGTGGAAAACTGAAAAAAAAACGAATAAGAAAGTTTGTATATAGTGCTTTTGATGGCATGAGAAAAAATATGCGAAATATGGCCAAATATGTTTTCAAATGTAAGTTACTAAATATTTGACTTTTAAAAAGCATTATAAGCTGTTTAATTGAGCAGCTTTTTTGGACTTTTTCATTCACGCTGTTGTAATTTTTGTGCATTCCTGTGTGTTCTTGCTTATTAATAAACGTTCACCCTCTGATTATTACTGTTGCCTGTCTTGTTACCCAAGTAATTCTGTATGTGATTTTAATTTTTATCAATTTTAAGTCAGCACTATATTCATTTTTAATCATGGGTTGAGTTTAAATAAACAACCCAGCATGTTGGGTCAAACATTTAACCCACAAACAACCCAACGCTGGGTGTGTCCAATTTTGACCTAGTGCTGGGTTGCCAAATAACCCAAATTGGGTTGTATTTAACCCCATATTTTTTAGAGTGAAGATACGGCTCAAGTCCCTCCTTCAATGTAAGTCTATGGGATCCGTAAGTCGTATTAAAAAGTAAAAGCACACCTCTCTTTAAAAAATGATTTGAGGTACAATTCATCCGAAGTTACAGGCCAAAATGTATTCAAATCTTTAACCTCAAGATTTAATGCAATAGTAGAGATGCTTACCACATTGAAACCCCAAAATGATCATGTGTCACCCAGAATCAGACTCGGTACCGTGAAGTAAAACACAGGATTGGGAGGGTCGCCTTCAGTCCCCCGCTGCCTTTACCCCGTGGCCCAAATACATTAGCTTCTCACCCATTCCATTTCATGTTTCTCTATGCCAAAAGTCCAGTCTTATGCAAATCCGAGCCAAAAACAGCTCAACAGCAGCAGCAAACGATGATATGACCTCAATTGGCACATGTCGTCAGCCTTTGTTGCCATTTATTAAATATAAGCAGAAAATTAGGCTAAATTTCCCTAGTGATGTGATATCCTGAAGTCACTTCGCAAGGACATTAGGCCTGTTGTTTTTCCTTTTAGGTGCTAAAGGCAGGGGGACGTCGAGGGGGAGAGAGATTTATGGGGTTATTTCAGGGGTTACGGGAAACTTGGTTCGTATCTAAAGTGACATACAGTGTAACTGTAAAGCATGTAGTTCCTCTTGAATCGAACCCTGGATCTGTGACTACCATCTTTAAGGGGTTTTGTACGATTATAGGGCTCATATCAGGTGATCTATGACTTTACTATAACTATTGTGCACACTAGGGATGTCAAATTTGTTGACATATTAGAAGTGCTCTATTTTCATAGACAATGTGATCTGTACAATCAAGATACTTTAAAGGTGAAATTAAAACCGCGGTGGCAGCAAGTCACTGCTAATGAGTGATTAACTGAGTTTCAACAGATTCATTCAGGAACAAAGCGTTTGACGGTCTTAATGAGTGAGTCATTGAATCATTCTTTCAAACGATTCGTTCTTTCACCGCCGTGTGTTGCTCAGACATACAAAACATCCTGTGGCTGTTTCTACGTTCTATGTTTGTTGGCAAATTGTGACTAAAATGCAAGTCACTTAAAGGGTTAGCTCACCCAAAAATGTTTGGGTGTCGTTTTACACCCGTAAGATCTTCGTTCATCTTCAGAGCACAAATGAAGATATCTGTGATGAAATCTGATGGTTCAGTGAGTCTGTATTGACAGCAAGATCATTTACACTTTCAGATGCCCAGAAACATATTTAAAACAGTTCATGGGACTACAGTGGTCCAACCTTAATATTATAAAGCGACGAGAATACTTTTTGTGCGCCAAAAAACCAAAATAACGACTTTTCAACAATATCTAGTGATGGACGATTTCAAAGCAATCAAATTTACAATTCTGCAAGACGATAAAAACCCACCTTAGTAAACATCTAGCAACTCACTAGATTCAGACTGCTAAATTCACAGCTGGAAAATGAAACAGGATTAAGAAAATGGCCATATGTTGAGATATTTGGGTGGGGGTGGGGGGCGGGGGGCTATGACAGCACAGCAACACCTTAGTAACCACCTAGAGGACTTTAGTAACTCCACAGCAATGCCCTAGCAACCAACACCAAGGTAACCGCCTAATAAATGCCTTACAATTACCAAAAACGTACCACCTAGCAACCACGTAAAACACCCTGGCAACCACCTAGCAACACCCTAGCAACATTACAATCATGTTACATTAATCTAGTTAATAGCAGACTGCCATCACAAAGTTCACGGTTCCTCCGACAAACTTGGGTCGCCCCCCAAGAAAAATAACGGAGCGAGTCTACAGTTGTTTTTATGGACACAGACTGTTTAAGAGACTTCAGGCTTTACCCTGCGCTTGTTGCTGCACCCTAGCAACACTCGTTGGCAATCGCAGTCGAGTTCTGATGAGGATAATAAGGAGTAGACAGTCACTGGTGGATGGTCTTTGGCTGAGTCTCAGGGGCTGATCTAAGGGACAATAAGCCCTTTTTTGTTAGTAATGCTGTTGGCTTTGGAACTAAAACTGCATCTGGTCAAGGGGAAGTTACTGCCTGACAACATCTGCTTGGTCTCAAAGACACTCTCAGCACACTGACTTTCATTCTCACGACTGTCTTCCCAACACTGTGAAAAAGAAAGACAACTCTATAATAATGGTTCCTTATGGCTATAAGGTTTAGTTGTTGATAAGTGGAACTTCCCACGGCATCAGAGGAACTTCAAAAGCCTCGCACGCGGAAACGTCCATCCTGGCTGAGCGAAATTCGTTAATTGAAAAGAGAAGAATCTGTTTCAATCTGCCGCACTCCATCGAGCCTTTTAAACGTGAACGGCACCGAATAGATTAAAAAGCAACAGCTATGAAGCGTGAAACATTTTGACTTGTAAAATAGATAAACAGTTTGGGAACTGCTGTTCTTTGGCACTCACATTAGTTCTCCTATGGCATCATATGGAACTGAAATGCATATTCCATCCAAAAAAACAACATTCTGTCATCATTAATCATGTGGCTCCAAACACCGACTTCCATAGTATGGACAATAAAGAGCGCACATTTCTTATTCCTCAAACTCAACGACGTGAGTAAATAATGACAGAATTTACATTTATGGGCGCACCATAACATTGCCATTTCATAAGAGAAATATTGACTCATATAAATGTTGATCTATAGTGACTGACGTTCCTCAGCTCAAGGGATTCCTCTAAAGGGAATATTCTGATATAATCATGAGTATGAATTATGCAAAACATAAAAGTAGATGCAGCTACAAAAAATAGGACAAAATAGGACAAAAATGCAAGTAGACAATGGCATTTAAGCGAATCTAAAATAAAGAAAGATTGGTGGGATGATAAGAAAAAAATAGGACTTTTTAGGTATAAAGATCTAACATTACAACTTTAAAGCTGTAATATGATATTAAATAAAATGCTTGATCTTCAAGAACTTTTTTCAGCCCAAGGACCACTTCATCTCCCAATTTTTTTCTGAGGACCACCTAACAGAATCCCACTCTAACACCCCCCCCCCGCCCCCCCCCCCGCCCCCCCAAAAAAAAAACAAAATAGGAAGGATAAACTAAATTTAAGTTTAATATGCAACTGCTTCAAGTCAAAAACTAATGATTCAAACACAAATGCAATGATATGATCAGAAATTATTATTTTATTTGAAAAAGCTTAATATGAACATCAAACTGCACATCTGAAAAAAACAACAACAACAACAACAACAACAACAACCTGCAATTAAACATACAGTAAAAACTTAAAGTCATTCCAAAGAGCCATTCGTTTAAAACTGAGGTGGTGCGTATAGGATAAAATGCTGAAAAAATGTTCCCCTTAATGTCCAACATCACTGGGATTTTATACATAAAAGAAAAACGAATACGTTACAAAACGAATAGATCTGTGGATTTTATATTTTGCGATTTCCATCTAAAACTTAACGTGAGTTTAGGTCATCTTTTCGCGGACCACTAGGGGGTGGTGGCGGACCGAGAGTGGATTATACTGTATTATTTTTGAAACGTAATCTAATACTACTAATATTTTAGTTGTTCAGGCATAGGCGGAGTTTCACTTTTTGTGCTGGGGGGGGGGGGGGCACCTACCAGGCCGGCAGACCACGAGCTCAGATTTTTTTTTTTTATATCATATTTATATATGATACATTTTACATATAAAATACATTTACAATGAACAATGACAAAGAATAGCGAATAGAACAGACTCTTTATATTTGCTGTTTTGTTCTGCATCGGCAGTGATAGGGTTAACGCGGGGAGTTCAGAAGTGCGGCGAAAAAAAGCGAGTGTGTTACAGTGTGTTCTTCTTCGTTCCGATTAAAGTTCATAAACAGAGCCTCCCTTGACCCCGTCATAGAACTACTTCAGACGTTGAATCGGCGCGTAAAACAGAGCGAGAAGAGCGTCAACTCGCGTGCCGCGATACTTTGAGATTCGCAAATCGCGGGAGAATGTAATAAAGCTGCAGTAATAAAAAATTAAATACAGTAATTAAAAATTTATTAGCCATATCTTACTCATTCTATACATAGAACTCATAAGAAAAATATGAATTCTGTAATAATAATTAAAAAAAAAAATATTCAAAGCACAAGGCAGGCATTAATTGGCTCTGGTCTAAACTCCGCCTATGTGTTCAGGTGGTGACCAACAGACCATATAAACTAAAAAAAAACAAAGTTCTCCCATGGCATCACAGAAACTTCTTAACTGGCTTCAAATCCCTTCATGTGTAAGACAAGTCATGATTCATTCCACCCTCCACAAAGGCTTCACTACGGATATACAAGAAACACCACAGGGAATAACCAAGCAATCACTGAATGGAAGATAACACTGACACAAGACGATGCTCGATGCTGCCCAGCCTTGCATGTGGGTTTTGAGGGGGAAATTAAGGGTTGCTAGCACAACCAAATACATGTGTCAAGAATTTAGAAGGAGTCTGTCTAAAGAGGAGGTGGTTTTGAGATTACACAGAATCTGACGCAAGCGGGCTCATCGCTACCACGGTTGAACTAGACCAGAACATCTTTCCTGCATTAGAGACTTTCCAGCACCTATCATGAAGAGGAACTGATATCATAAATAAAGTATGCAAACATGCTGTCAGAGCGAGTGGACGTTCTGTTTGATGTGTGATTCAATTGTTTTCTCTTCGTGTCTTAAACATTAAACCATCATGTCCTATTTATCCGAAATCGAAGGTTTACACACACTTAAGACAAGGACATCTGCGTTTCGAATATATGTATCAACAACTTAGTCTTGGTTAAAACATACAGCACTTGACGGTATCGCTGGTGCTAATCATTTTGAGGCTCTATACACAAACAGATACTTCCCTGACTTCTTCAACAGACATGAGAAAAAACAAACACTCTTCAACTGCTAAAATACCTCATATAGTCCTTGGACAACCAAGTGTCAAACATACACAGTCATCTACTTAGATACTGGCATGTGGAAAGAATACAGAGCAAATAGCATTATTCAAATATGATTGAATATTAAATATCGCAGAGGCCTGCAGTTATTATCAGTAAGAAAGCAACAATAGACTTAATTCAACTGCAGATGAGTCATTGTCACAGAAAGCTTGAAAAGGCGTTCTGTTAAATAACATTTCAAAGTGTTTAAATTCCTTTTTTTGACTTTTTATGTCAGGCGGTACAACCATTTGTTCTAAGTATGTACCGTGGTTGAACCACCTGACGTGGAACACGCACCAACCTACTCTTACTGGAAATAATCAGATTTTTACCCGTATTTGAGAGATCTGCAAGCCTTTTCCACAAGTGTCAGTTTTTAGCATGTTTGCAGTTGTTCCGCCCTGACATTTGAGATTATATACAGTGATGGTGATCGAAACAGCTTTGAAACAACTTGGTATTTATAAAATGTGTTTATATGGAAGGGTTCGAACCTAAAATGATGATTTCGTTTTTATTTTTAAATAGTTTTCTCATCTGTTCATTTGTTCAGACAGTTGCAACCACCTGACATTTTGGGGGTTTAAGATAACAAAACGTAAAATAATATGTGTTATTTAAATACATAATAAAAATGAATTCAAACTAAATAGGTGTTATAGAATCAAGTGATACATATTAAACATTTATCAAATTATTTTAAAAGGAAATAACGCACTCGGACACATTTGACATTTTCTTGTGTACTCCATTTTTGTATGCCTTGTGTTGAAGAAAGCTAAATGGATTGAATTTTGGCCAAACAAAACACAACCATAAATTACTAGAAAGCAGTGGCACAAGCAAGTTAGCCCCTCTACCCGGGTACTACTCGACCCGCTCTGAGCGGGCCTTGAACTCGGCTCTTCCAGCATGGCAACCTCTAGCATCTGTCGTTAGAGAATCTCTTGAGGTCAGAGGAGTGAGGTTTACTCACACAGCAACTACTAGCTGGCCTCCGTTACACTCACCCCCCTAAACCTCACTCCCATCCGGGTCACGGCACCAATGTAACCCCTCCTACTCGACCCGCTCTGAACGGGCCTTGAACCCGGCTCTTCCAGCATGGCAACCTCTAGCATCTGTCGTTAGAGAATCTCTTGAGGTCAGAGGAGTGAGGTTTACTCACACAGCAACTACTAGCTGGCCTCCGTTACACTCACGCCCCTAAACCTCACTCCCATCCGGGTCACGGCACCAATGTAACCCCTCCTACTCGACCCGCTCTGAACGGGCCTTGAACCCGGCTCTTCCAGCATGGCAACCTCTAGCATCTGTCGTTAGAGAATCTCTTGAGGTCAGAGGAGTGAGGTTTACTCACACAGCAACTACTAGCTGGCCTCCGTTACACTCACGCCCCTAAACCTCACTCCCATCCGGGTCACGGCACCAATGTAACCCCTCCTACTCGACCCGCTCTGAGCGGGCCTTGAACCCGGCTCTTCCAGCATGGCAAACTCTAGCATCTGTCGTTAGAGAATCTCTTGAGGTCAGAGGAGTGAGGTTTACTCACACAGCAACTACTAGCTGGCCTCCATTACACTCACTCCCCTAAACCTCACTCCCATCTGGGTCATGGCACCAATGCAACCCCTCTACCCGGGTCCTACTCGACCGGCTCTGAGCGGGCCTTGAATCCGGGTCTTCCAGCATGGCATCCTCTAGCATCTGTCGCTAGAGCGTCTCTTGAGGTCAGAGGAGTGAGGTTTACTCGCACAGCAACTACAAACTGGCCTCCGTTACACTCACCCCCCTAAACCTCACTCCCATCCGGGTCACGGCACCAATATAACCCCTCTACCCGGGTCCTACTCGACCCGCTCTGAGCGGGCCTTGAACTCGAGTCTTCCGGCATGGCAACCTCTAGCATCTGTCGCCAGAGTGTCTCTTGAGGTCAGAGGAGTGAGGTTTACTCGCACAGCAACTACAAGCTCCCATCCGGGTCACGGCACCAATGTAACCCCTCTACCCGGTTCATACTCAACCTAACAAGGAGGCTGAAAACAACATAACCTTCACTGTAAATGATTTCTGTTGTTTTCACAGTAATATACTGTGTTCTCAACTGTTCCTTCCTGTAGAATCTGTTACAGTAGATTTTGTCACAGCATTATTACCGTATTCTTAACAGTTTCATACCGTATATGCTGTGTACAGTATGTTACTGTAGATTTTCAATGCATTCTGGGAAAATATTAGCCTACCGTAAATCTAAATATAGTACTAAATGACCGCAATGAAAGCCCACAAGAGTATGGTAGGTTAACTTTTCTTTTTTTTTCTTTTTTACTTTATATGTTTTATTCTGATGTTATTTGCAAGATATATAGCTATGTTTTATTTAATATATTTCCATAATAATATCTGAGCCCTTTCCTCTCGCAGCGTCGTGGTAATGAGAGTCCAAGGAGTATGTAAAATTGGTAGGTATACTTTAAAACACATTTAGTTACCTTATTTGTTTTATACAACAATTATTTGCTATGTATAAATACGTTTTAGTTAATAAATATCTGTAAGAACACCGGATCGGGTGCTCATTTCCCGTTTAAGCCGCGCTAACTGGCATTTTCCTCCTGCAGTGGCAGACCGGCTGGTGGGAAGAGTTGTTGTGAAGACAAAAAGCGAACTTTTATTTTTATATTTCCAACATTTATTTTCCACTGTCTCAATGTGTTACTGTGATTTTCCTGGTTTGGCTATAATATGCTGGTAAACCTGTATAAGTTCATCTATGAGATGTAAAAGATGAAACCTGAATAAAGCTGTTGATGTGAAGAAATTAACTTGTGTTACTGATTATATAACACTAAAACAATACAAATGAATAAAAATAACAGTATAATGCTGTACTTTATGCTTGTTATTTTACGGTAATTTTACCGTATAAGTTACTTTTAATTGGACGATAATCATTTTACACCGTTATGACGGCGTGAAAAGACTCCATGAGTTGCTTTTTCAGAGACAACAACAGATACAAGGCCGCATTTTCCTTGACTAATGCCGATTTAATGTACGCTCTTACTGCAGATCACCACCAACAGGCACTTTGTACAATCAAGCTCTTCACGGCATTAACCACCGAAACTCCAACATAACAAACTCCTCTAAATCCCAACATAACAAAGCATTAAACTCCAACAGTTTTTCCCAGCTTGTTCAAAAACACATAAAATAGCACCTAATTTCAACATTTACTCTTCCCATCCAGTCTCACGCAAAGCGTGCTGGGAACTACAAATCCTTTTCCCAGTTTCAGCAATGCTACGTTAACACTAATGGAAATTATTCAAGAAGTCCCAACACAAATGAGTTGAGTAAACTTCTGTTTGCAAACGTAAATGGACTGCGATTGACTGTCATTACGCAGGAAAATCATGTCCTCTCATTCAGTACGTTCACCGTACGCCATAACCTTTCCACGTGATCCACGGCATTTTAATTCTAGCAAGATATAAAACCTCTTAAGTTACATTTGTTTCAGATACACGCACTTCACCGAAACAGGAAGAATGACAAGTTCCTAAGTGAACCATAAGTGAACACGAAGTCAGGAGAACAGAGGCAGAGCCAGCAGTGTATGTGTTGGAGAAGAGCCGCGGTCCTTCTCTTCCAGCCCCACGACTTAACAGCGCACTAATACAGATGTGCAGGCCTCTGCTTGTAAATCTCCCCGAATCAGGAAATACAACACAAATGGAAATTTCAGCAGAACGTATTACAGCCGTATCAGCTTGCGCAGCAACCGCTGAACCCTGACAACTGTCAGGTCTGGGAACCGAGAAACGAGAGGACCACAGTGCTTTATCCCAATGTGTCCCGCCGTACACCTCCCTATGGGCGGAACGGATCGCTGCTAATGCTCAGATTTGGTTTGCAATGTAAAATGTTTCAGATTTAGCGATTCTCAGTCAATAAAACCTGCTCAAATACTAGACTGTTACAGGTCCCTTCGTGGAGAAATGACTATACCAGATTAAACAAGTACAGCATAAAACCAGTACTAACCAGGAAATATAACATCAGGTATATAGTGCAAAGTATTCACAGCGCTTCACTTTTTCCACATTTTATTATGTTGCAGCTTTATTCCGAAATGTATTGAAATCTGTATTTTCCTCAAAATAATAGAAACAGTACCCCATAATGACAACTTGAAAGAAGTTTGCAAATTTATTCAAATTAAAATTCACAACCTTTGTCATGACAGTCAAAATTGAACCTGTTTCCACTGATCATCCTTGAGATGTTTCTACAGCTTGATTGTGGTAAATTCAGTTGATTGGACATGATTTGGACATGTCTATGTAAGGTCCCACAGTTAACAGTGCATGTCCGAGCACAAACCAAGCCATGAAGTTCAAGGAATTGTCTGTAGACAATAGGATTGAATCGAGGCACAGATCTGGGGAAGGGTACAGAAAAATTTCTGCAGCGTTGAAGGTCCCAATGATCACTGTGGCCTCCATCATCCGTAAATGGAAGAATTTTGGAACCACCGGGACTCTTCCTAGAGCGGGCTGCCCGGCCAAACCGAGCGATCACGGGAGAAGAGCCTTCGTCAGGGAGGTGACCAAGAACCCGATGATCACTCTGACAGAGCTCCAGTGTTTCTCAGTGGAGAGAGGAGAACCTTCCAGAAGATCACCTGGATGATACCGTCCCAGCAGTGAAGCATTGCGGTGGCAGCATCATGGTGCGGGGTGTTTTTCAGCGGCAGGAACCGGATCGACTAAAGCGAGAGTATCGTATCAAATTTAGCAAGTGTGAACGGCAAAAAATCGAAGTTCTAAAGCAAATACGTACAATGTTTACTGTTGTTCAAATCCAGGGCTGGGTAGGTTACTTTTAAAATGTATTTCACTACAGATTACAAAATACATGCTTTAAAAAGTAATTTGTAACGTATTTCGTTACATTACTCAAGTTTAGTAACTTAATCTAAATACTTTAGAATACTTTGGAATACTAATAAGTTTGGAACAAACACAAACAAGTTTTATCTCACAATTCTGACTTTTTTTTTCTCAGAATTCCCTGATATAAAGTTGCAATTGCGAGTTATAAACTCTCAATTTTTTTCAGAATTGAAAGAAAAGAAGTTTGAATTCTGAGATATAAACTCTGATTTTTGAGAAAAAAAGTGACAGAAATGAGATATAAACTCGCAATTTTCCTGAAAAAAGTCTGAATTGTGAGAAAAATGCCAGGATTGTGAGATATGTATTCGCAATTCCAAGAAAAAAAATCTGAATATCAAGTTTTTATAAAGCAATTCTGACTTTCTAACTTGCAATTGTGAGTTTATATCTCGCAATTGCAGGGGAAAAAGTCAGAATTGTGAGATAAAAATTCCCAATTTTCTTTTCTTTTCTTTTTTTTTTTACCTTTTCCACTGTATCGCAAAACATGAAAACTGCCGTGGATCATCCAGGTCATGTCAGTTGAGATTCAAGGATATGCAAACTTTTGAATGGGGCATTTTTTTATAAATTCGTCATCTGTTATGTGAAATAGCTTATTCAGGACAGTACTAAATAAAAATATAATTTTCATGATCCCTCTTATTTTGTTAAAATTATTAAAATGCGGCATATTCTGTAAGGGGTATGAAACTTACGAGCAGAAATGCAGCTTCGGATGTTTTTTCAGACTGTCAGAGAATCACCAATCGCTGTTTAAATGACATTAAAACTCAAAGTAATCACTTTGGTAATCTAAAACACTTTTCAGATGGAACTGTAATATGATTACCACACATTTAAAATGAAATACAGTTACTCAAATGTTGTATTTTAAATACGTAACTAAGTTACTTGTATTTCGTTACTCCTCAACCCTGTTCAAATCTATAACCTTTTGGAAATCAGCTCATGTTTTTAACCACTACACCACACCACCTCACAAATATCATTAAAGTTAGAGAGGATACAAATCCCACAGCAGGTATTTTATAAAGTAGAGAACCCAGCAAAACTGTCAAAACAAACCTTGGTTCGGCCACGTTCAAACTATGCCATATATATATATATATATATATAAACGCTTCAAATGACTATTAAAACCATTTGATGAGACCAAAGTCTAATGAAAGATACAGACACGTGTTTGGCCTGTCCGGTCCTGTCTGACTAAACTAAACACACATTGCCTGATCTGAATGGACTGGTTCTGTCCAAAAGCCTCACGAGCTGCCTATGTAGGCAGAATTTTAAAAGGATGATAAGCACACTCTGGATCGGTGTTGTTATGCTCAACTAAAACTAATAAAATTTGAAATTAGTTTTGGTCAAAGAGCTAAAATTACTAAAACATAAGGAAAAAGAAAAACTGCGTTATGGCCCAGAGTGCTGTGATTGGCTTACTCTTCTCTGATTGGTCAGTGATACGAACGGTAACAATGGCGTCGGTTTTAACGTATCAATTCCAGTGCGAGTCCTCATTGTTCGGAAGTTCGATTTGCTTTCACAGTGCTGAGAACAGCGTCTTCTCCACATGTCAACAACACGAACCAAAACTACAGCGTTTGAAGGTGGTTAGAAGTAGATGTTGTTCACTAACATCATGCAAATTAGTTACAAACCTATTGACCACTAGTCCAAAATCGCTTCTTACTTTTGAAGCTTTTCAGACCTTTTACAGTCACAGCTATATTACAAAGAACAAGAACGTTATGCTATAGTGTCATTAGCAATAAGCAAATGAAATCAATCGTCACTAACAAGATGCCATTTTAGTTAGGATGCAGCCTTAGAAGGCAGCCGTCTATGTAGACTGTAGATAACTCACTAGGTTTTGGAACAGAGCCCATATATTCCCCAGTTCTTTTGTATAACAGACTATCAGTTATACATCCACTCAAAGATGCCACAGTTTCTCACTACTTCACAACAGGTTGTCCTGATTTATTGCCGTCTCTCTTTGCCAAACACATGGAGGGCCATGAGCACAGATGGGACACGTCCCAGGCGAGATTATTTGTACACTCTTGCTATTTAGCAGGGTGGACTTTACAGTCTGAAAAAGGGTCTTAATATCTAATCGGAGAGCAAGCCAAGAGGCACGTCAGAACCTGGCCGATGCACAGCAGATCAAGATAAGATAAAACAGGCAGGAAAAGATGGGCGCTCTCGCTCTCAGACGGGACATCTGTCTGGAACACTTGCAAATAGTGTCCAGTCTGCATCTGAAGATACAATACAGTCCCTCCGGAAAAACGCGATTATGCGATCGCTTGATTTCGTGCATAATCAGCCAAATTTATGCGGGGGTCGCATTTTTTTCAAATACATTCAAAAATTGCCCATTTCAGTGAGCAAAATATATTTTCGTTGCAAAAAAGTCACATATATCTTAGCAGAAAGTTGAAATATACAAGAAAAGCGCCATTATTTTCCCGCTGTTGCCATGGGAACCGTATGAAGTGACGCGATTACGCGACGTGAACATCATCTGCAAACCCCGCGGTGAAACCGTGATGAAGAACGCATTTGCCAACAAAAATAAGCGCAAAAGAGCGCGTGACGCAGTTCCCGGTGTGTCACATGACAGTGGGGGCCAATTATTTTGCAGCGCAGACGACGCTGTATATTAGTAGTGTGTGAAATAATTCACGTTGCAGTCAGAGATTGGAAGCTCTTGATTTAACAGAAGATGTGTGTTTTGTAGAGCTACACACATTTTATTTTTTTATATTTTATTTACTCATTTTTACAGAAGTTGCTGAATTGTCCTTTTGTGAAGCGACAGAACTCGTTTGACTCAATGTTTTGTGAGTTTGATTCATGTGTTCATGAAGGTCTGAATGAGAACTTCAATATTCTGTGATTCAGTATCTTGAAGTGATCAGAAATGACTCTTGACATGAAGGAAGAGTCTAGAGAGAACAGACTGTTGGGAATCTCCTTTTCCCTCTTTTGCATCAAACCGCATTTTTCCCGCAATTTCATTGCATAAAATTGCAAAAATATCCCGAATATTCCATCGCATTTTTTTAAGAAAACGTGCCGCAAAATCAAGCATTTTTGCCCGCAACAATCGCAACAAAAATCCACGTTTTTCTGGAGGCACCGATACAATAGCTGGTTTTATAAGATTCATAGCTTGTCTGAAGTAGTCATTGGCCAGTCCAAATTGGTTGGTCCATTGCTTTGATTAGGACTGATAAACCTCTCTGGCTAAAGGAGTGGAGAGTCAATTGAGCCGAAGGACCACATTTCCGAGCAGTTTGACCACCTTAACCTGGGATGACCTGGTGTTTCTGGCTGGAAGAGGGGAAATAATTATGTTCTTTAAAGTTAGCTTTGATCCTGAAGCTAGCTGTTACCTGGAAAGAAGGTAAAAGAGAGTTCAAGTACAAATAAACGAAAGGATGAGATTCTGATTAAAAAGATTTTCACAGAATGAGCGGCAGGAAACTGTGCAGATCAATAGAGAGAGAGAAAATAGACATAACAAGCAAATGGACTAATAAACATCCGGGCTATATTTGTCTTGAGAGTCTTGAGATGACGAATGTCTTGAAGATTTCGGTTCAGATTAGAGTCAAGTGATGTCAGGATATCCATCAGTCACAGATCAATCTCTGATCTCCAATCACGTCTAGATGGTAAACCTCATTCGACCCCAAATATACTCTACTTAAAATGAAAAAGGAATCAAAACCAATTGGATTTCTTCTTGCAGAAACAACCCACTTCTACAACACATACGAACCCGACGGATAACGACTTGAAGTCGCATCATGAATTGAAGTGAAATACAACGATCGGTCTCTATCCGAGTTGCCAGAAGCCACGGCATCCCAATAACAAACAAGAAATGAAACGAGTCAAGCTTCATCAATTGAAAAACAGACTGCGACACACACACACACCGCTCCCCTAGAGGCCACAGCAGTACATGAGGTTTGAGAGGTTGTTATTTCATATTTGAAAAAGGCCTCGGAAGACTAACAAAAGTTGCATAATAGGATTTAAGGCTAATATGAAGACTAAACTGAAACACGTGGGAGAAAGACCACATGCACCAGAGCACCACAACACTTGATAATCAATTCTGAACCAGCACAAGATAATAAAAAATATGTTTATAATTCATCTAGAAGGATAGATGAATCCACGACACCACAGCCGGGCAGGGAAAAACAGCAGCGTTCAACAACAAAAAATGGAAAAAGTTGACCGATAATGGTCTTTATATTTTTTATATTATACTGTACATAGATTTCTTGATGGTCTAAGTTGTTTATTAGCATGTACAGGTTAGTTTTGGTAGTTAACCGGTCTGATCTCTCTTCTCTATAAATATATTAAGACTAATGATGTATTTGAGGGGTGAAGAAGAGTGTCTAGAATTTGTTTTCGAGCCACAGACAGTTTTAAATGGACTGTGCGAAGCTCTTTATCTTTTATAACAGGAAATTGTGGCTAAATGACAGAAACAAACTGAGAGCCCACATAGCAACACTAATCTTTATAACCTGTAAGTTGATGAAAATGTAACTCAGTGCACTTACTGCTTCAGATGAAGCCAATCTAACGAAGTAGGGTAGTCGTGGCCTAATGTTGAGGGAGTCGGGCTTGTAACCTGAAGGTTGGTGGTTCGATTCCCACGCCGGCAGGAATTGAAGGTGGGGATTGTGAATAAACAGCACTCTCTCCACCTTCAATACTATGAGTAAAGTGCTCTTAAGCAAGGAACAAAACCCCTAATTGCTCCCCTTGTAAGTCGCTTTGGATAAAAGCGTCTGCTAAATGAATAAATGTAGGGACAAAACACATTAGGTGAATCCGGGTTGATTGGGACACTTTTTGCCATTGAGATGACCAGGAAAAGGTGTCCTGATTTCACCCTATGTTTGAATTCACTTACACAAAGCAACTCCATTTGAGCTTGATTTTGGTAAAATGTTTATAATATAATGACAGATGAACGTGTCAGACCATATATAAAGCTACTATATCAACTTTGAGAAAAAAGTGCCCCATTATGCTATTTTAAAGGCTCCTAATTTTGGTTTGGAAGTCTCCTATAACAGGTTTGCAGGCATCAAAGGTCAAAAAACACTTTCATTTTCTCACAATACACATTGCCACATCTTTCAATGATTATCAAACGACTCGTCCGATGCTTCAGTCTCACTTAACTCCTCCTTTCTGCGAGCCTGCTCTGCTCTGATTGGCCAGACGGCCCAGTTTGTTGTGATTGGTCTACCGCTTACACTGTGTGCGGAAACAAACGCCCATTATCATGGCTACTGCGATTGTGCGCACTGTAAAGACAGTAATGATGGCATCGATTTTACCATATCAATCCGACCGCGAGTCCGATGATGAAAGAACTAGTTATTAAACCCGAGCCTCCATCACACGGACGACTTGAGCGTGAGTTTTTCAGTGATACACTGCTCAGTTTGAAGTATATTATGAGATGTTGCAACTAATTCCTCTACATCAGCATTAACAAGTCCATCAACAAACTGATGTGTATATTCCTAATTTATCATGGTGGACATGTGGGAACTGTATCATTTAACTGTATCAATAATAGTGCTAACGTTAGTGAGCACTAATGTGAATTATATATATATACATATACAACAGTTTTGATTGGCTGAGAGGCCTTTCCAGCCATGCGATATTCTTTCAGTATCGCACCCTTTTGAATCACTCCGCCGTCAGCATTCTCACTGCCAGTAGTGTAATGGCGGACGAGCATCATATTTTTATAGATACTACTCTTATTTTGTAACGTAAAGTTGTTTTAAGAGTTTTTTTTAGTCAAGAATATAGTTGTTTAGACCCCAGATATGTGATTCATATGAAAACATAGCCCCGTCAGCGACCGTTCGGTGCTCAAGTACCCACAGAGAACAGTTTAATCTCGGCCAGTCATTCGGGAATTTGCAGCTGGCTCTTATGTAGTGTTTAAACATTTTTTTTTTTACATTTTTTATCATTTAGCAGATGCCTTTATCCAAAGCGACTTACAAGGAGAGCAATTAGGGGTCAGGTGTCTTGCTCAAGATCACTTTAGTCATGGTATTGAAGGTGGAGAGAGTGCTGTTCATTCACATTTCCCACCTTCAATTCCTGCCGGCGTGGGAATCGAACCGGCAACCTTCAGATTACAAGCCCGACTCCCTCACCACTAGGCCACGACTTGAAAGCATTGAATGCCAAACATGAGCTATAATTCGTTTTGGGTATATCAAATGGGCAATTGATGGATCCATGCATGAAAGCGGTTCAGGCTGCTGGTGGTGTAATGGTGTGGAGGATGTTTTTTGGCACACTTTGGGACCCTTAGTGCCAATTGAGCATCGTTGAAGCGCTACACCTTGTTGAATCTCTGCCATTAAGAATTAAGGCAGTTCTGAAGGCAGCTAGTACTAACAAGGCATATCGCTTAAATGATTAAATAAAGAAAGAAATAAGAGTGAAGATTTTTTGATAAAGCATGGGTTCAAACCCAGCAAATGGAAAAGTGTTAATGCTAAGGAGACAAATGAAATTGAAATTGAAATAGCTGCATTTTGTTATGCCAAGTTATATATGCAGAATATTTGTTATCCATCTTTTTTATTGGACCTGCAGGAGAAAACAATCTGCCAAAAGCAGCACAATCTTTGTCCTAATTCTCTGAACATAAAAATCCATGCATAACAAAAAATATCTATTGCTGTTTAGCTAACCCCAAAATGAGTTTGCCCAACTGTTACAGAGTTCAATTTCAATCAAATTAGAAACTTAGACAACAAAACAAATTAGACTTCAAGACACATTAGAAACTGTCCGCTTGATGTCTAATGTAAAATCTGAATCCTCAAGTAAAATAGGTTTTAGAGCCACTGAGCCTACAAGGAGACTTCTGTTAAAATGTTCACAAAATACACCGACACCAGCCTGTATCCACACAGCGTTACCATGGAAACCTCATATTCAAGCGGTGCGGCAGATGTATCAGGCTGCATTAGACCTGATGGGAAACTAATCAAGGTGTAACTCCCGTAAGGTTAATGAACCCAGGTCCCTGTCAGTAATGAAGTGCTCTGGACGCGTTCCACAGCTTTTATGTGGAGAGCTTGGTGAAACCACTGCCTGGCTGCAGGACATACACTCTCACTCTTTCATTTGTGCAGACCACAGTCTGCAGTGTGTGGAGGAGAAGTCTTCAACATCCGACAGATGACGAACGGCAGTTGCAGCGGACGGATACCGTCTGCTAGACACATACACACCCTTGTTGAGCATGAAAATAGTAATGCTTAATTAATAACACCACCCTGGCATCTTATTCGATGAATGAAATCCAATACATCTTGTTCTCACAAAATATGACGTGCTTTTTCGTAGCATTTTAGATTTCAACAACCATTTGTAAGGAAGATATGGAAGCTTGTTTCCAACACCAAGAGAAAAAAGAAGCTAATTGCGACTTTTTATCTCACAATTTAAAACTGCGTGATATAAACTCAAACTTTTTTTATTCTCAGAATTATAACTCACAACTGTAAGTTTATATCTCACAATTATGAGAAAAAGAGTCAGAATTGTTAGATATAAATTTGGCGAAAAGGTAATTGCAACTTATTTATCTCACAATTTTGACTTTTTTTCTTGCAATTCAGACTTTTTTTCTCAGAATTGCATGATATAAACTCAAACTTTTTTTATTCTCAGAATTATAACTCACAAAAAAAGAAAAAAAGTCAGAATTGTTAGATATAAATTTGGTGAAAAGGTAATTGCAATTTATTTATCTCACAATTTTGACTTTTTTTCTTGCAATTCAGACTTTTTTTCTCAGAATTGCATGATATAAACTCAAACTTTTTTTATTCTCAGAATTATAACTCACAAAAAAAGAAAAAAAGTCAGAATTGTTAGATATAAATTTGGTGAAAAGGTAATTGCAATTTATTTATCTCACAATTTTGACTTTTTTTCTTGCAATTCAGACTTTTTTTCTCAGAATTGCATGATATAAACTCAAACTTTTTTTATTCTCAGAATTATAACTCACAAAAAAAGAAAAAAAGTCAGAATTGTTAGATATAAATTTGGTGAAAAGGTAATTGCAATTTATTTATCTCACAATTTTGACTTTTTTTCTTGCAATTCAGACTTTTTTTCTCAGAATTGCATGATATAAACTCAAACTTTTTTTATTCTCAGAATTATAACTCACAAAAAAAGAAAAAAAGTCAGAATTGTTAGATATAAATTTGGTGAAAAGGTAATTGCAATTTATTTATCTCACAATTTTGACTTTTTTTCTTGCAATTCAGACTTTTTTTCTCAGAATTCCATGATATAAACTCAAACTTTTTTTATTCTCAGAATTATAACTCATAAAAAAAGAAAAAAAGTCAGAATTGTTAGATATAAATTTGGTGAAAAGGTAATTGCAATTTATTTATCTCACAATTTTGACTTTTTTTCTTGCAATTCAGACTTTTTTTCTCAGAATTGCATGATATAAACTCAAACTTTTTTTATTCTCAGAATTATTACTCACAAAAAAAGAAAAAAAGTCAGAATTGTTAGATATAAATTTGGTGAAAAGGTAATTGCAACTTATTTATCTCACAATTTTGACTTTTTTTCTTGCAATTCAGACTTTTTTTCTCAGAACTGCATGATATAAACTCAAACTTTTTTTATTCTCAGAATTATAACTCACAAAAAAAGAAAAAAAGTCTGAATTGTTAGATAAAAATTTGGTGAAAAGGTAATTGCAACTTATTTATCTCACAAATCAGTCTTTTTTCTGGCAATTGCGAGTTTATAGTTTGGCAAATTGTACTTTATAACTCTCAATTTCGAGAAAAAAAACCTAGAATTGACCCTTTGCAAAGTCCCGCCCCCTGTAGTTACTGTTGCTATGTCCGACAAGCCATGCGCTCTCACGCCACACATCATGTTCTCAGTTCTCAAAAGTTTCATATTTCAAATATTGTAATGTTTTAAAGAAGTTTAATCAATAAATAGCGTCTAGTGTGTCTTAAATGTGTCGTGACAGATCGCTGGAGCTCCTCCTCCTCATCAAATAAACATGAATGAACATCAGAAGGAATGTTGTTTCAAGTGCGGAAAGACGTGAGGACACACAATTTATCAAGTTCACCAACGTTAATCTACTAACTAACTTTGTCGGACAAAATGACAGATTCGGGGTTATGATTGGTCAGATCGCCTGTCAATCAAACTGGTCTGTCAATCAAACTGCCGGGTCATTTGAGAGTAGGGGTGTGACGATGCATCGTTATATCGAGATATCGTGATATATAAATGATATGAATCATAATACCGAGTTAGTTTTATCCAAGATTTCAAGTCTGGATATGCATTCAAGTCTGGACTACAAGTTCTGCCATCACGTACACACCATCGTTTCAAATCGATAATCATCTTTCAAGCACAAATGAATATATTTTGATGACACATAAGAGAGATTTCTGTCCCACATTTAACATCCATTCCTCTAAAACTTAAAAGATCCAAAAACCTGTAATAAAGGAATCGTAAAAAGAATCGATCGAGTGATCTAATCCAAATCTTCCGAAGAGACACGACGGCTTTATATGATGGACAGATTTACAGCGTCGCACATACTGTAGAAAACACGAATCTTGCGTGACGCTCCAAAACAACATGAGAGTGAACGAAGACAAAGTTATAATTTGAAAAATATTCATTTTTATTTTATGAATGAAGAATTTTTTTTTTATTTTGAACTCAGCACCTTCAAATCAAGTAATATAAGCCATTGTTTTGTAAATCACTTTTTTTTTTGTGGAAAAAACAGGGCAAAACTAGATGGGATGTGTGATAGTGCAAAGCATCAAGTCTTTTTTTCTCAAGCTAGAGTGACACATCCCAATGTTCGCCTGCAAAGGAAAACCACAGACACAGCGAAGACAATCTGCACAACATCAAGCAACACATCGGTGAGAAACAGATGCAGAGCTCCGAAAATCCTCCCATCATGAATGAATCCACAGCAGTGTGTGGAGAAAAGACTCAGCTAACCAAACCTTTCGGCTCTCTCATTGATATGTGCGTCAATCCCGAGCTTGACCGCCTAATGTCATCAATCAGCTGATCGGCTGCGAATCTCAAACGGCTGCAGATGAAGTCATGAGTAAACCATCAGTCCCTGCTGAAGAACATTCTGCTACGAATCTTAGCTGAAGTTAAAAAGTAATGACACATTTCCTGAACTAAATAGCAGCGTTTGCGTGGCAGCATAAATAATAGTGTTAAAGGTTTTTAGGATTTGGTATATTAGGCTTCTGTATTTAAGAAAATATATGTGTTCTTTTCTGTCAGATTTGAACGAGAATCAACTAGAGAAGAAGCAACTTTGCATGTAAAAGTAGCTAAAGAGATATAAAGCCATCCTTCGTGCAACATGTTTGTGACGAGCAGGGCAGGCGAGAGCCGTGATGGAACGGTGCGAGGCCGGTGACGCGAGAGATAATGAGCGTAAGCTGCGCGCTACACCGGTCTCGTGTCTCTCACGGAGGAGCTCTGGAAGCATAAAAGAGGAGCGACGACAGTGAAGGACGAGAGAGGACCAGGCCTGGACTTTATGTTGTGTTTTATTTTGTTTGTGTGGGCGGCAGTCGCCGTGAGGAACTGCCGCCCTTTTACTTTCGTTTTATTGTTTGTTTATTTGAAAATTAAGTAATTGAGTCAGTAACTGGTGGGACAGAGAGCTCGCTGCTGTGCTCCTGGGACGAGGTGGGATGGCTGCCGTCCAGGAGGGAGCGGAGGAGTCGCCGCCGTTCACCGTGGGCCAGAGCCTGCTGCCTGCCGCCGTGATAGGGAGGAGCAGGGAACGGCGGACTCGCTGCCGGCTGCCCTCAGCCGGAGGAGCCATCGCCGGCCGCCAGGGGGCGGAGGAAGATCGGGCCGTCCACCGAGCGTCCAGTATCATCGCATGGCACCATGAGGAAGAGCCTCTCGGCTGGCTGAGGACTGAGCGGCAGTGTGTCTGGGAACCGGACCACGAATTTTAAAATTTTTTTTTCCCTCTCTCCCCTCTCTCGTCTTTGTCGCTCCTTGTGCTTCCGTCTTCTTTTCTCTCGTCTCGTCTGTCCTTACCCCCAGGTGCTGCGGCCACCGAGACTAGCCCTGGGGGGGGAGTAAGCGCAGTCTCGTGGGTACCCCCCGGCCTGCGAGGGACGATGGGGGTTTGTGACGAGCAGGGCGGGCGAGAGCCGTGAGGGAACGGCGCGAGGCCAGTGACGCGAAAGATAATGAGCGTCAGCTGCATGCTACACCAGTCTCGTATCTCTCACGGAGGAGCTCCGGAAGCATAAAAGAGGAGCGACGACAGTGAAGGACGAGAGAGGACCAGGCCTGGAAGTTATGTTGTGTTTTATTTTGTTTGTGTGGGTGGCAGTCGCCGTGAGGAACTGCCGCCCTTTTACTTTCGTTTTATTGTTTGTTTATTTGAAAATTAAGTAATTGAGTCAGTAACCTGTGGGACAGAGAGCTCGCTGCCGTGCTCCTGGGACGAGGTGGGATGGCTGCCGTCCAGGAGGGAGCGGAGGAGTCGCCGCCGTTCGCCGTGGGCCAGAGCCTGCTGCCTGCCACCGTGATAGGGAGGAGCAGGGAACGGCGGACTCGCTGCCGGCTGCCCTCAGCCGGAGGAGCCATCGCCGGCCGGCAGGGGGCGGAGGAAGATCGGGCCGCCCACCGAGCGTCCAGTACCATCGCATGGCACCGTGAGGAAGAGCCTCTCGGCTGGCTGAGGACTGAGCGGCAGTGTGTCTGGGAACCGGACCACGAATTTTAATTTTTTTTTTCCTCTCTCCCCTCTCTCGTCTTTGTCGCTCCTTGTGCTTCCGTCTCCTTTTCTCTTGTCTCGTCTGTCCTTACCCCCAGGTGCTGCGGCCACAGAGACTAGCCCTGGGGGGGGAGTAAGCGCAGTCTCGTGGGTACCCCCCGGCCTGTGAGGGACGATGGGGGTTTGTGACGAGCAGGGCGGGCGAGAGCCGTGAGGGAACGGCGCGAGGCCGGTGACGCGAAAGATAATGAGCGTCAGCTGCGTGCTACACCGGTCTCGTATCTCTCACGGAGGAGCTCCGGAAGCATAAAAGAGGAGCGACGACAGTGAAGGACGAGAGAGGACCAGGCCTGGAAGTTATGTAGTGTTTTATTTTGTTTGTGGCAGTCGCCGTGAGGAACTGCCGCCCTTTTACTTCCGTTTTATTGTTTGTTTATTTGAAAACTAAAAGTTGTTGAATGTTCGCCGGTTCCCGCCTCCTTCTTCCCGTTCTTACGAACTGTGTTACAATGTTGTTCAGTGCCAGGTCGTGGAGAAACACAGAAGCTGCATTGGATTTGAAGTTAAAAAACCTTCAATATTGAATCCAACAAGAACCTCGCAACACACTTATGTGAATAAAAAAGTTTTTACCGCGCCACTATTGCTTTGTTACAGATCGTTTGATATGTATGGATTATGTGTGCGTGTCTAACCAAAATCACCAGTGACCAGTGATGTCTAATATGTAATGATTCATGTCTTTGTCTCAAAATCATTTATTGTCAGTAAATCAAACCAATGACTAAACAATCCACTTCACTTTGTCTCTCTTAGTAGGATGAAAATAATGCTATTTAAGCTGTGATTACATTATATAAAGAAAGAACGCTCTCTTTACAATCGCTGGAGCTGTCAATCAAACAGAGTGAGTTTAGCAGTGACTGAGCGCCAAAACTCCCGTTTTACTCAACAAATATCTTATTTACATTGTGTTTGCACTGTTAGTTATGATGAAAACATTCGTTCGTGTGCAGAAATTGAAATTACGAGATCACTGCTTTCAACAACATGTCTGTGATCGGCTTCATGTTCATCACTGCAACCTTTCATGCCACGATCTAAATATAGTGCTTTAATCAACACTTTTCATGATTATTTAACCTTGAGAGCTGTTAAAAAGTGTTTGAGAGAGTAATACTTAGATATTTCATGTGCAAAGATGTCAGCCAATCATAGCAGTGTCTCACAACAGACACGCCCCTTCAAACAGAGCGTTCAAATCAGAGGCTAAAATCAGGGTCGGAAAAATGCCTTTTATTTCTAAATTATGATGATTTTTTTATGTAAAAACATGCTAACATTATAAGTGCACCACTGAAGATTATAAAACAATAAAATAATGTAGTTAATGACCCCTTTAAATATCTAGTTCAGCCATAAAACTCTAGAGGGCGCAGGCTGATCGGCCCTTTACATGCAATCTGCAATCCGCAAGGCACAAGCTGATTGGCCTCTGCTAATGAGATAATAAACCATGATAAATATCCAATATAATGCTTTATATTTATATTACACTCTTAATCACCATTAAGTATTACGTCAAAGACCCTGTTTACAGGTGTGTTTTGGTCGATCGGATCACAAGTGGACAACACTAAATAAATGCAGGTGAAAACGGGGTAATGGTTTGAGCTTGTCCACTTTCAACCACTTCTAGAGGTAGTTGAAAACACATTCGACCGGATTGGTTTCGTAGTGCAAACGCTCATGTGGTCGAATGTGTGCGAGCAGCCTCTAAAGACCGCCTACTGACCCAATACATAAACATTAAAGAAAGACGGACGGGATTTAAACCTCGTCGGCTGAACTTTTCAGACAAATGTACCAAGCACAATGTTCTCCACCATTCCTGATTTCTAACACTCACTCACGTTCAGATGTAAATTGAGTGAGCTTATTTCATCCATTAGATCAAAAGATCTGAAAAAGCCCATACGTTTACCCTCCGCTCGAAGAAATCAGGACAGAAGTGGTTGAAAGTGGACAAAAGAGACGGATTAAAACACCAGGTGTGAACGGGAACGTGTCTCCCTCCGATCGACCGAAAGAGTTAAGTAAGCAGGGATGAATTCATGCATATAATTATACAATATTATACATAGCTTTACAATGCATGATCCTAGTGATGGATGCTTTATGAGATATTCTTTGCTCTACAGTCGCTATGAATACAAGAATATAGAGAGATGACAGCGCAAACTAACCATAGAAGATTATGCAACCTAATACGGGTGAGCTTAACAACGAATTCCACGACTAATGCATAGTAGAGCTACTGTCTTGAAAGATATACATGAAAAAAAAAAAAAAAGACTGTGGATATTCACCTCTGGCTCACCTTTCTCCAGCTTGAAAGAGCTCTCCATCTGAGCCCATCTTTCCTTTAATATCATCAGGTCGTGGAGGTCACTCCACAAATCCTTCAGAGAGCGTCTATCATTTAGCAGGAATGCCAGGTGGCCTTTTTAGCAGCTTTATATCAGGAAGAAGTGGTTAAATAAGGAAAGGCGCATGGACGCTCAGAGCCCCCCTGTTGCGTGTACCTGCAGCTGTGAAGCAGGCTTTTCATCTAAAAATGTCCCCTAATTAAGTTAAGTCCGCCGAAGCCCTCCGTGACATTCAGTTATTCTTATCCACCTCGCTCCCTGAGGGCCGACTGACCTATTCAACAAGTGGGTCTGCGCTGGCCAGATGCCGAGACCTTGTCGGGTCATGCAGGGGGAATTTCCACTGTCACACTGAGTCAACGGCGTTTCAGAAAGAGGAAGGACACAATGGGCAAATCTCATCATCGAGTGTGACATCTCCTCAGTATCTCAAATGACTCTCTGAGAGATTGAATGGAGTTTTTCAGAAGAGATCTCAACAATGTAATTGGCCAAGACACCAAAGTCTGCAGTCAAAAAGGGGTCCTTCGCAATGACCCGCCCCCTTTAGTTACTGTTGCCATGCGCTCTCACGCCACACATCATGTTCTCACGCGGTGAAAAATACATCGTGGAGCAAAGAGGACACTGACAACGTATGAAACGTAATTTGTTTAAAGAAGTTTAATCAATAAATAGCGTCTAGTGTGTGTTTAATGTGTCGCTGTAGCTCCTCGATCATCTCTTCATACAAGTTCATTTATAGCATCAAATAAACATGAATGAACATCAGAAGGAATGTTGTTTCAAGAGACGTGAGGACACGCAATTTATCAAGTTCACCAACGTAAATCTACTAACTCCCCTGACCGCTTTGAGTCAGGGTTATGATTGGTCAGATCGCCTGTCAATCAAACCGTTTTCGAAGGGTCAATTCTTCCAAGACGAAACGTGAGTTATGGTATTCACATTCGTTTTATAGCACTATACTTAAACTTCAAAAGTTTAAGGTCAGTATGATTATTTTTTAAAGAAATTAATATTTTTATTCGGCAGGGCTGCCCCCTAGTAGTCGACCAGCCGTTAGTCGATTAGAAGAGGTTTTGGTCGAGCAAGATTTAGTTAGTTGGTCTGTCGCAGAAAACAAATTTCTTCACAGGACGTGAAGACCTCACATTTGGATTATCACTTAAATTATGGAAGTCCGCTCGCTCGCTCTAGTCCTGGATAAATGTGCGCTATTATGCATGCATGACATGGAGGCGCTGGTGCGACCCCTTTAGCATTTTAAAAAAACTCCGTCATTTTAGTTATACAGATAAGAGTAATGGGTCTTCTTTTATTTCTGTAAACTCACAATAACAGCAAAATAATGCATTTGTAAAATAATGAAAACTCAGTAAACTTGAGAACTGAAACTCAGAGTATACTTGCTTCACAAACATGAGAAATGTATCTATAGAAAGCTTGAAATGTCTAAAAAAAAACGATTGTTCCTTCGCAAACAGTTTGAGTGACAGGCGATCTGACCAATCACAACCCCGAATCCGCTATTTTGTCCGTCAAAGCGGTCAGGGGAGTTAGTAGATTAACGCTGGTGAACTTGATAAATTGTGTGTCCTCACGTCTCTTGAAACAACATTCCTTCTGATGTTCATTCATGTTTATTTGATGCTATAAATGAACTAGTATGAAGAGATGATCGAGGAGCTACAGCGACACATTAAACACACACTAGACGCTATTTATTGATTAAACTTTTTTAAAACATTACGATATATTAAATCTGAAACTGTTTCATACATTGTCAGTGTCCTCTTTGCTCCAGGATGTATTTTTCACTGCGTGAGAACATGATGTGTGGCGTGAGAGCGGACATAGCAACGGTAACTAAAGGGGGCGGGGCTTTGCGAAGGCTCAATTCAAATGGAAAATGACTATTCTCAGATTATGCAATCCGTAGCACAGCCGAAAACACGGAAAGCAATGAATTATTAAAATATTTAGACAGTCGCCTTCATTATTTTTGCCGGTGCGCTGTGAAAATCTTTATGCTTGAGCGCTGATTAGGCTGTTTTAATACATATAGGCAATTAAAAGTTGGTTGGTTTATGGCTTATTAATGCAAACGAGCGATTAGTCGACTAAAGGCTTAAATGAACGACTACTAGTTGAATAGAAAGAGTCGAGGGCAGGGCTATTATTCAGCTAGAACAGATTCAATTGATTTAAATTGATCAGTAAAAACATTTTTAATATTATAAAAAATTAATATAAGATTTATGAATTTTATTAAAAAGTGTATCAAGGTTCCACTAAAACTGTTTTCAGCATCGATAATAATCATAAATGTTTCTTGAGCATCAAATCATCATATTATCATGATTTCTGAAGGATCATGTGACTCTGAAGACTGGAGTGATGATGCTGAAAATTCAGCTTTGATCACTGGATATAAATTATTTTTTAACATATAGTCACATAGAAAACAGTTCTTTTAAATTTTAATAATATTTCACAACATTACTGTACCTTTCATGGAATAAATGCATGAGAATTTTTTTAAAAAAATCATACCAACCCCAAACATTTATAGCATTTTTGACATTACTGTTCTCTTCTGGTATGTTTCAAGCAAATGTCAATTTTCACATGTTTTTCATTGATTTCCTACTAAGAAATAAAGTTCTTCTTCACATTAAGGTTCAATTCATTAACATTAGTTCATATATTAAACATCCCAAAATGTAAAAGCATTTTCAGTTTTTAATGTATGCGATACTGTTTATCGTTAAATCATATTTACTCACGTTAATGCATATTTATATGTTAAAATGTGATTAGTAGCATAGAAAAAAATTGCTTAAAAATGCTATTTCCCATAGGGAGAAATATTTGAGACTTTACAAGAATTGACACTAACATGAGACACAATTTATTCTGCTATAGTATGATAAAGGAGATCTTCCTGTCCCGTTTTTCTACTTCAAAACAGTCGCGAACATCGTGTCGACGCTATTTTTAAGACATGAGTTACACCTCGAACCGAGCGATCTGCTATTACTTCTCTAAGCGATCAGACTTACAACTCACCAGCGGCGTGGTGACAGTTTGAGGATTTGTCTGAGTGGTGAAGGTTTATCTAACGGTGTGATGCTGATGTGTGTGTCTGAATGCATTAGTAGCCGTGTTTGTAGATCTCGTGGAATGCGCTCTGACGTGCCAAATAACACACTCCTCCAGACACCCGACAGCAAACATCCCAAGGGTGGGTTTCCCAGGTAACAGCACTACTACGTGGTTATCAGATTTACGATATCGCAAACCCCGTCCAAAAGCACAAGTACACACACAGGATGAGAGCGCATGAGAAACGGAGGAGAACCCCACGGAGCATCTGGGCTCACTGCCGAAAACAAGACTGTGCTTTAAATTTATTATAAAATATGTTATATTTAAAAGAAAACTTTTTTTTAAATATAATATTTGTTTTTTTTTATCAAATAATAATATTAAATAATACATATATTTGTTAAAAAAATAATATAATGACTCACAAAATATTAATAATTATTATTACACTAGTATTAATATTAATATCGGTATACGTGTTTCGGGAATATCTCGTACCAAAAGTCATAAAATAAAAATAAATATTAAATACAAATTTATTACATGTATTAAAATTCTCAAAATATTGCAATTAAATTCATTAAAATATGATGTCAGATAAGTGGTTTGTATGAATTTTGCGAATATTCTATACCCAAATAATTAGTCAAATAAAATCATAAAATATAAATAAATACAAATATTAATAAAAAATATCCTAATTTTAGACACAAAAGTCAAAATATTAATATTATTGCTGACCATAATATTAATAAAATGCAAAATATGATGTCAGATAAGTGGTTTGTCCGGCAGGAACAGCGTACGGATTTTGCGAATATCGTTAATTAGTCAAATAAAATCATAAAATAAAAATGAATACAAATATATTGCATATATTATAAACAAAATTAATAAAAATATCACGATTTTAGACACAAAATTCAAAATATTAATATTATTGTTGACCATAATATTATAAAATGCAAAATATGATATCAGATAAATGATTTGTCCAGCAGGAACTGTGTACGATAAAATCCTAAAATAAAAATACATATTAAATATAAATATATTTC
>CM074280.1:31112744-31117744 GCA_037194245.1 Opsariichthys bidens | reverse complement strand
GCATGAGTCTCTAAATCCAACACACAATCTAAATCACACTACATGACCTGAAGGCCCGGGACACAGCAGCTCGACATTAAAGAACGAAAAACGAAAAGCCGACGGTGTTGTCGTCTCACATCGGATTGAACACACTTCCGAACTTCAGCCAACTCTCATCTAGCACATGCATTCTGCACCTGCGTATGAAGGAGATAAAGTCTCAGGTTACGTATGTAACCATAGTTCCCTGAGAACAGGGAACGAGACGTTGCGTCGTAACGCTTTCGAAAGGGAACTGTCGATTTCAGCACATATATTTGTCAATGTTCGTTATTATTATATGGGGTAGTCGTGGCCTAATGTTGAGGGAGTCGGGCTTGTAACCTAAAGGTTGCTGGTTCGATTCCCATGCCGGCAGGAATTGAAAGTGGGGATTGGGAATAAACAGCACTCTCTCCACCTTCCATACCATGACTAAAGTGTCCTTGAGCAAGACACCTAACCCCTAATTGCTCCCCTTGTAAGTCGCTTTGGATAAAAGCGTCTGCTAAATGATGAAATGAAATGTAATGATTCAAAAAGGGAAAGCGAAACTAAGACTGCATGTGTACAAACCACAAACGAGCAGCGCTCGCTTACCGTTTTGAATATCAATCATGCTGATCACGTTCTTTATTCCACTCCTCTCATGTTATTATGAAAATATTCGTGCATTTGAGGTGAGATGACGTAAAATTAGAACAAACTTCTGTCTTTGCCGTCATGACTGCTTTCATAACTTTCGCTTATATCGCGCTCTCACGCCACACGTCAAGTTCTCACGCGGTGAAAAATACATCCTGGAGCAAAAAGGACACTGACAATGTATGAAACAGTTTCATATTTAAAATATTGTAGACGTTTAATCAATAAATAGCGTCTAGTGTGTCTTTAATGTGTCGCTGTAGCTCCTCGTGTTCATACTAGTTCATTTATAGCTTCAAATAAACATGAATGAACATCAGAAGGAATGTTGTTTCAAGAGACGTGAGGACACACAATTTATCAAGTTCAAGTTCACCAACGTTAATCCACTAACTCCCCTGACTGCTTTGACGGAGAAAACGGCGGATTCGGGGTTATGATTGGTCAGATCGCCTGTCAATCAAACGGTTTGCGATGGGTCAATTACTTTCGGCTCTGACCACAGGGAGGCCAGAGTCTTCCAAAACTTCACCTTGTAAGTCTTTACTGTAGCTGTAAATTCCCACGTAAATGTCGTAGTTTATATTACTTGCATTTGATTCTCTTCAAAGGGAAAGTGGGATATGCAACAACTTGCACTGAAAGCCATGTTTTCTCATTACATCTTTAGGAAGATGTAGTCTCCACAGAAAATATGTCCTTCTCATTGTCCTCACAAATAAAACGTAAGTGAATGATGCAGTGGGGCCGGAGCGAGACGTTCTCTGAACTCATTTGATTTAGCGGGTAATTGCTTTTGCGGAGTTGAATATTTCTTCCTGCATTCTATGGTCCCTTTGTTCCATTTGTTTGCAACAACTTAATTTAGACCGGTGTTTCATGCAAAGTCCTTACTGAGACACATAAAGCACAAAGGGAGGACAATATCTGATCTCTCCAGCATGTTAAGAATGTCTTAAAGAAGCCTCTGTTTGAGTTTAAACCTTGTTGAACCTCTGCTTCACAAACCCAAGAGACGACCCTGGCATCGTCTATCCTTTTGTTATCTGTTCCTGCTTCTCAAACTCTCTTGTTCCAGTGGAATTCCTCACAGAGCAATAAATTCTTAGCGGCTCAATCTTCTCCCTACGGTCAGCGCTGGCATCCTGCAAAGTAAACGCAACCGCTTCCCAGATCCGACGTAATTCCGAAGCCGCGGCGGCGACGGCGAGGGGACGCCGCCGTAATGTGTTAACGCTAAGCCGCGACCAAAGAACGGCATGTCAGAGGACGTGAAACAGGGCCGCAAAATGAGGCGATTGCTAAATCGGCGTGCTCTCAGAAGACGAGCAAACGAGATCCAGATGGTTGTTCTGTTCCAGGGCCACACCTGTTGTCCGGGGGGTGAGACGGGAGACGTGCGCGCACACGCAAACATAACGCGGTTCGCATATGTGTTCAAACGTGGCCACCGCGTTAAAAAAATGACCTTGAGTGAACTTGAATCCAGGGAATTGACACAACAGGTGTGTAGACTGCGCAGGTCCCTCAAGTAGTTAAAACAAGCTGATCTGAGAACAGCTACAGCCCCCCACATAGCAGCAAAGCACACACGCACAACTTGAAGTTTTAATGACAGAAACAGCGAAATATTTGAGATGAAATCCCCCACATGAGCTAAAACACTGTGACTGTAAAAAAATTTACTGTGAATTATTCTGTTCCAAAAACCTAGAGAGCATTTTAAGGCATCGTATGTGTGCTAACACCCGAGTTGGCTAAGTAAAATACATTTTTATCCGTAAAATACAATGAAATCATTTTTTTTTTTTTTTATATATATTGCGACAATTAAAATTCATTTATCCATGCACGTCATTATTATTTTTAATTTTTGTACTATTTCATTAAAATCACTTGCCGTTCCTCTGATAATGTGTTTACTGCACGAGGGCGGGGCAACCTGTCAATCACATAAGATCCACCAATAGCAAACCAAAATGATCAAAAGTCGATTACACAAATTCCATTTGATTCCAAATAGATTCCATTCGATATCAATTATTTTGGGTATATATATCAGGAACAGTAAACGGCAAATTTCCTTAAGGAAAATAAAAAACAATTCAACTAACGCTGCAAACTATACAAGGGAGTCAGTTGGTACTACATTACCTAACATTTGAAGGTTGAAATAAATTGATTTATATGCAAACACGTTCAAAAAGCCCCGCCCCCTTTAGTTACTGTTGCTATGTCCGACAAGCCATGCGCTCTCACGCCACACATCATGTTCTCACGCAATTTTTCGCGTTCACCGACGTTAATCTACTAACTCCCCTGACGGCTTTGTCGGACAAAACGGGGTTATGATTGGTCAGATCGCCTGTCAATCAAACTGCCGGCGATAACTGTCGATTACTAATTCTACTCCAATGCGCTGTAAGTTTTCCATCTAATATTTATATTTGATTTGAGCTTTATTGAACTCTATTCAACACTTTACAATAAAGTCTCATTTTTTGCATTTACAAACATGAACTGCAGCATATGTCCTTTGTTAATGTTAATTAATAAAAAATGTTCATAATCGTATTAGTTCGCAGTGCTAAGAGATAACTTTAGATCTAAAAATGTATTAGTAAATGTTGAGATTAACGTTAAATAAGATTAATAAACGCTGCAATTGCAAGTGTTGTTAATTAAGTAATGTTAACAAACAAACTTTTCAGTTTTCCAGATTTGATTAATAGCGGTGGAAAGAAAAGCTGATCGGATGCACTTTTTTCCTGAATATCATTGATGGCGGTTGCACTTCAGGGCCTTCACGGTTGACCAATCTACACGAAGTTATGTCAATGTGACAAAAATATGTCACAATTATGTCTCCTAAGTTAATATTAACATCATGTGGTCTGCATACTGTAACCCTGTGTTTTTCCCAAGGAAAACGGGAATAGTTCACCCAAAAAAGACTGTGATCATTCACGCCCCCTCATGTTGTCTCAAACCCATGTGTTTTTATATTTCCAATGGCGCACACTTCACGCAGCTATTTTTCCATAGTTCGTAGTTACCGTGAATATCAAGCTCCGAAATGAACATTAAAACACAAGAAAAGAAAAGAAAAAATGAAAATGACTCATGATATGACTCATTCGGATGAAATGGCTGTGAACAACTATTAATAAAGTAGTTTAGATACGGTGAATGGAACAATGAAATGATACATTTGGGTTCCAGTAACATTAGCTGCTATTATTGTTGTGCTGGGGGCAGTTGAGGTTGAAATATTTCAATTAAATATTGCAAAGAAAACTCCCGACTTCAGAAAAGGATAAAAATACTTCGGCGCTCCCAGAACGAGACGTGTCTGGCATGTTTCCTCTACCAATACCGACATGTTTCAATTCGCCCTCCATCTTGGTTGTAGTCTTATCAACAACTTGACACATCAAGGTCTGAGGATAATTTAATCTGCGGAAAGTGAATAACGAAAGAAAACGTCTTTCAATAAAAACTATTTCATTTCACGCAGGAGGTTTCGGTGTCGCGGTGAACTTTGTGAGGACACATTCTTCCCTCGATTGCATCGAGATTTTTGAATCTGAAATTGAGATTTTACAGCTTCGCCAAAGGGAAAGATTAACAGTGAATAAGACCTACATTTTAGTGTGTTCCTCACAGTAAACCACAGCTTCATATTCAAAAGACTTGAAATATAGCGAACAAGTGGTTTAGACCACTTTTACGGTCTTTTATGATCTTGATAGATGTGGTCACTACTGTTGTTGTGCGAGCTGCATGAAGACCCAACAAAATGTCTCCCTTTGTGTTTCACAGAAGGGAATATGTGCTTGGAACAGTTAGCAGTTAATGAAACAAAAAGCTTTTTGGGTGAACTATACATTCGTGTTCAAAAGTTTGCAAAAAGAAGTTCAAAGTGATCAAAGCTGAATTTTCAGCATCATTACTCAAGTCTTCAGTGTCGCATGATCCTTCAGAAATCGTAATATGATGATTTGCTGATTTAAAAAAAAGCATTTCTGATTATTATCAATGTTGAAAACGGTTGTGCTGCTTAATATTATTTTCTTTCAGGTGTGTTTGATGAATAGAAAGTTCGAAAGAACAGTATTTACTTGAAGCAAAATTCTTTTTCTGCCGTTATAAATGACTTTGCTGTCGCTTTTTATTAATGTAATGGATCCCTGCTGAATAAAAGTATTAAATTCTTTCAAAAAAAAAATAAAATAAAACCTTACTGACCCCAAACTTGTCAATGTTTCTGGCATCAACGTCCTAGTTTTCCACAGCACTAAATCCTTTGATAACAAAACATCTGCAGCTAATAT